>CAUYQG010097856.1:0-26221 GCA_963574415.1 Tarsius wallacei
TTTGAGTTGGAGTCTCACTCTGTCGCCCAGACTGGAGCGCAGTGGCCGCTCCCGGCCACCGCAGCCTCGACCTGCTGGGCTCCGGCGATCCTTCCGCCTCAGCCTTCCGAGTAGCTGGAACTACAGGCGCGCGCTACCACGCCCGGCTAGTTTTTGATTTGTTGTAGAGATGAGGTCTCGCCAAGTTGCCCAGGCGGGTCTCGAACCCTCAGGCTCAGACAATCCACTCACCTCAGCCTCCCAAAGGCGCGGGATTACAGGCTGAGCCACCGAGCCCGGCAAACCTGGTTTTTAAAAATAACATGACTTATGAAAACATTTATATTGAACTGCAGAGGGATAATTCAGATAATCTAGGAAATTAAACACTATATGTAGATCTTTCTAGGTTTTAAAAAAATTATAGCAATCCTTATTTTTATTTTCATTTCCATGGCAACACACTAAACGAGTCTATACAAGGTCTCTAAAACTAGAAAATAACCTTTAAAAAAAATATGCTTCGAGTGTAGCTCTTTCTATAGGTAGTGTAAAAAAAATGAAAATCTTGCTCATTACTAAAATATTTATTGCAGAAATTCTGGAAGATTTAGAAAAATATAATGAAGAGAGTAAACATAGAATATAATGCATAGGCCTGACTTGGTGGCTCAGCCTATAATTCCAGCACTTTGGGAAGCTGAGGTGAGTAGATTGCCTGAGCCCACGGGCTTGAGACCAGCCTGGGCAACTTGGCGAGACCTCATCTCTATAATAAATAAAAAACTAGCCGGGCATGGTATTGCATGCCTGTAGTTTCAGCTACTTGGAAGGCTGAGGTGGAAGCAGTGCTGGAGCCCAGCAGATCGACGCTGGGGTGGTCCCGAGTGGTGTGCCCACTGCACTCTAGCATGGGTGACAGAGTGAGACTCCAACTCAAAAAAAAATATATATATATATAATCCATCATTCTGTTACTCAGAAATCAGCAATCATTTCTCTGTTATTGTCTCTTGGCTTTTCTTTCTCTTTGTATACAAATACAGTTAAAACATTTGAGACAACCCTAAGTTTCTAATTTTCTTTTTCTTCCCCTTCGAATTATACATGTTTCTTTTTATATGTGAGCCAATATTCTTCTACAGTATAAAAAGTGTACTGAACCAAGGCCAAGCCACTAATATGTTACACAAAATTATAAAACCTTGGAAAACAACTCTAGCAGAGAAATTCTTTGTGGTATTTGATTTCAGTTGCTCTGTGGATAATTGTGTATATATGTGCTCAAGAATGTTCAATGAATGCTGAATTTCAATGTAAAAAATAAAAATAAGCTAAAGGGATAATATCATTATTTTTACCTTCTTCCCCCTCATTTGTTATTTTGGGTCCTCTTGGAAGTTGATATCTACATGGGATTAGATTGCAAGAAATTCATTGGAGGAAACACCTGTAAAAAGAAAATGGGAGGAAGCTGAAGGAGGCTGTGAGAGCTGTGAGACTGATGAAGTTTTGATGTCTGAGGAGAGAGGCAAGGAAAGAGGATTGGATAAGTTGAGCTTCAAAGCACTTTGTGGTTCTAACAAGGTTTCAGCAAGAAGTCCTTGAGTCGAAGTCTCCTGTCAGAGGAGTCCCACATCTTGCAGGAAGGGCACGCCTTAGTACTCCTGCCTCATCATTGGCTGAGAGCAGCTTGGGGATAGCAAAGCCTTGGTGTTAAGGCAGTGGTGGGTTCATGGCACTGGGAATCTTTGGTTAATTGCACGCTCTGCAGTGGGAGATCTCTGTAGTGCAATTTCATGGACACTACACCTCACATTTGCTCTTTACTGGTTTTTGCTATAAGGTTAAAACTGGTACCAGCATTTATTCATTGTTTCAACATAGACATCTTGGCATCATAGAGGACTTTTTAAGTGTTTTGGCTTTTTAATAACTAGCTTTCAAATATTTTCCTTCCTGTCTCCCCAACAACAGTGTGTCAGGTCCTCAACAGATCTCATGCAGACTGCTACAGCCACCCTCTAACTGGTCTCTGCCTCCAATCACTACCTCAGCAATTCATTCCACATTGCCAGAGAACTCTCTTTAAAGCATGCGATTCACTCTCTTGCTAAAAATTTTTCAAGGTTCTCAATCACCTTTAGGACAAGCTCAGCGTTCTTCAACCAGAGATGCAAACCCCATTCCAACCTCACTCTCACCACTTCACCCTTGGCCTAATCTCTTAGAACCACACTGAATTTCTCACCAATTCCTCAATGCAGCATGCTTTTTCATGGGCCTCAGGCCACATTCTTCTGGATTCCTCTGATGAACTAAAACTTATCCCCCATGCCCAATGATTAAGTAGCATTGGAATTTTGTAATATTTTTTCAGGACTTTTTATAGTTATATTAAAATATAATTCATATACCATAGAACCATCCACTTAAAGTGATCAATGGTTTTTAGTGTATTCGTAATCAATTAGAACATTTTAATCACTTCAAAAATGACTCCCATACTCATTAGCAATCATTCTCTGTTCTCCTTCCCCCCACCCCAAATCCTGGTAACCACTAATATATTTTCCTCCTATGAATTTGCCTATTTGAGACATTTCATATAAATGAGAACATACAACATGGGGCCTTTTGTGACTGCTTCTTTCACTTAGCTTAATGTTTTCAAGATATATCCATATTTTAGTAGGTATCAGTGCTTAGTTTCATTGTAAAAATAATCAACTGTATGGATATTACACATTTTACTTATCCACTCATCAGCTGTTGAACATTTGGGTTGTTTTCACTTGGGTTGTTCCCACTTTTTGGCTATTATAAACATTCATGTACAAGTTTTTGTGTTGGACATATATTATTTCTCTTTGTTATATACCTACAAGTGAAATTACTTGGTTATGTGGTTATTCTATGTTGAGTTTTTTAGGGAACTGCCAAACTGTTTTCCAAGGCATTTGCACCATTTAAAATTCTCACCAGCAATATATGAATGTTCTCTAATATCTCCACCTTCTTGCCAGCATTTGTTATTATCTGTCTTTTTGTGTCTAGCCATTGCAGTGGATATACAATGGTATCTCATTTTGACTTTGAGCTATGTGTCCTTGATTGGTTAACATTATTTTAAAAAATAAAATCCAGATAGCATCTTTTCTTCTAGGTCTTCTTTGATTCTCTGGGTCACCTCCCTTCCCTGTGTTCCCACAGTACTCCACGCATGCCACTATTCCTCTACCTGTTATATTGGGCAGTCACCTCTTGTTGATGTGCAATTGCTTTATAAACTTGGAGTTCCTTATGAGTACAGATTGGCTATTTATTCATTCTACCTATATTTCACTTATCCAATGTAATTGAGAACAGACAGATCTCAAACAATATGAAGTATCTCTTTTATTTTACTCATTATCTGTGCAGGAGTAGACCTGTCCTTTCCATTTTGGGCAGGAAACTTGCTGGTCACAGTGCTTGATGGGAAATGTAGAAAGACATTCTGTACAGTATTAAATCTTCTATGTGTTTCTAGCTGAACCTTCTCAAAATGAGTCTCCTAATATGCTCTCATTTGCATTGGAAAAATTGAGGCAGTTTCCCAGAATTACTTCTATTATACTCTTCTCACATTCTCTTATTAGCATTATGTTATTAGTATGTCTAGAAAACAATGATGTCTCTTAGATGTGCAAATATTGATAAGCTATTCTGTTTGTTATTTTACCATTGCCTTTCAAGGGCTTGTCTTTCTAACTTTAGAAGGTCAGCACTTCTCATGTCTAAGTTCTTCTTATTAACTCTTTAGTGAGTAAATAATACAATGAAATTATATGCAGAGACACACACTTCTGCATATAAGCAGAGAGAGAGAGGGGAGAGCTTATTTTAATAGTAGCCAAGTGTTATTTTTGGAAGGGAAATTAGTTTGGAGGGAAAAAATAAAAACAAAAAACTTATACAAGCTGCTTGAAATTAGAAACTGTAGTCCTGAGGGCAAAGGCTAGAGGAAAGTGTCCTTCTGTCTTTTTTTTCCTTCCTTCTCTCTTTCCTTCCTCCCTACCTCCCTTTCTTTCAAAATATTTCTTGACCTATTGCTCTGTGTAAAACACTGTAAATGGTAGTGGGGTAATAATTAAATGTAAAAAATAAAATATGTAAACTTTTCAGCATAAGAACCAAATAGGAACTTTGGAAAAGAGTGGAAGGGAAGAGGAAGGAGAGAGAGGAGACAAAACATGGCAGATAGCCGGAGCCTGCTGAGGAATGTGACCAGGGAGAGATCCTAGTGTGGCACCAGGAGGATTTTTATTTTATTTGAGCACCTACTGTATAACAGCCATGGTAATAAGCTTTGGGAATATGAAGGTCATTATTCCTGTCATTTTTTCTAGTTTGGAGGGCTTTGACTGTTTAAAAATCAGGTTATTCAGCTAAAATTTATGTAAGATAAAATTTATTATTTTAAAGATACAGTTATAAGAATTTTAAAAATGCATTTATTATGAAATCAATACCACAATCAAGATACAGAACAATCCTATCACTTCATCCTACTAGCCTTTTCTGTTTCTTCCTTGTGTCTTACTTCTCCTTCATCCCAAGCCCATGGGAAACACTAACCTGTCCCTAGAGTTTTTCTTTTTTTAAAATGTCATGTAAATGGAATCGTAGAATATGTAGTCTTTTTAGCCTTGTCTCTTTTGCCTGGCATAATGTATTTGAAATTTACACTCTCGTATGTCTCAATAGCTCATTCTTTTTTATTGCTGAGTAGTATTTTGATGTAGGGATATATTACAGTTTGTTTATCCACTCACCAGGTAAAAGATATTTAACTTTTTGGCAGTTTGGAATAGGCAATTTTGAATAGGTTTTTATGTGAACATAATTTTGGGGGGAATAAATAGCTGGGAGTGTGATCTCATCATAAGTGTATGTTCAACTTTATAAGAAGCTTCCAAATGGTTTTCTAAAGTGGCCGTATCACTTTGCATTCCTACCAGCAATGTATGAGAGGTCCAGTTGCTTCATATCATCTGAGGCTTTTTGAGAGTAGGAATGTGTAATATATCGATGTTTTGGGGAGAAGGGGATGGCTGCAGTGTTACTTTACTTATCTCCCCCAAGCTGTCCATAAAATGCAGTGTGCATGTTCAGCCCTACATAGTGGTGGTGGGTGGGAGAATAATGAGGGACATAACAATATTGGAAAGTGGGGGCCTTGACTCAAATCTCAATGGAGGCTCACACAGCACCTCTAAATGCCTTTGAGGAGGACTGGCATCCAGGACTCTGGAGGTGACCACAAAAATAACAGACTCTGGCTGGGCATGCCGGCTCAAGCCTGTAATTCCAGCACTTTGAGAGGCCAAGGTGAGAAGGATTGCCTGAGCCCACGGGTTTGTGGACAGCCTGGGCAACTTGGCGAGACCTTGTCTCTACAATAAATAAAAAAAAAAATTAGCCAGGCATGATAGTGCACACCTGTAGTTCTGGCTACATGAAAGGCTGAGGCAAAAGGATCGCCTGAACCCAGCAGATCTACAGCCTGGAGAGTAATGGAGATGAGATACTGATAAGGAAGAGTGAGGGCAAGTGGATGGCTAAGGAGTAGAAGTGATACTAACCTTTTCTTTCTGCAATGTGCAGGGGCCAGAGTCTAGAATATTCAGGTAGCATTGCTATTTCCAAGCATGGACAGAGTTCATTGGCAGAAGGCAATCCAAGACGGGAGACAGGACGAGGGACAGACTTGTAAGGAAGTGGTGTGAGGGTGACATTAATTACACATATAACAACAAGCTGTGTGATTGTGCCAGATTTATATAAAACTCCATTCCTAAAGTTACACCAACCCCAGCTGAATGAACAAATGATTGGATAAGCTTTAGTTACAGCAGCATTTGCATATAGCCTCAAATTACTGTTCAGTGACTAAAAGGTTTTTAAGAACGTACATATGATTTTGTAATTATAGTGATTCCATATTTTAATTGATGGCATAGATTTTAGTGTTGAATGCATACTAACCTGAATGTTAGAAGTAGATGAAGTAATTCTAGTATTTTAAAGTAGTGACTTTCAACTCTGGTTGCATATTTTAATAACCTAGAAAGAGTTTAGAAAATACTGATACCTATGCCCCATCCCTCAAGATTTTGATTACATGATCTGGGGCAGGCCTGGATGTGGTTTTTACAACTTCCTCCAGATTATTTGAATGTGCAGACAGGTTGATAATTATTTTTTAAAGTTAATTTTTTGTTGTGGTGAAATATACATCAAATAAAACTTACTTTTTTTTTTTTAACCATTTTAACTGTATAGCCCTTTGGCATCAAGTACATTCATATTGTTGTGTAACCATCACCACCATCCATCTCCAGAGCTTCTTCAGTGTCCCAAGTGGAAACTCTATATCCATTAAATAGTCTAACTTCCTGTTCCCTCTTCCACCAAGTGCCTATTAACCACTATTCTACTTTCTGTCTCTATGAATTTGACTATTTTAGCTACCTCGTATAAGTGGGATGATACAATGTTTGTTCTTTTGTGTTCGGCTTATTTCATTTAGCATAAGTTTCATCCATGTTGTGGCATGCATCAGAATTTCCTTACTTTTTAGGGCTGAATAATATTCCATTGTATATATATTCCATATTTCATTTATCCATTCATTTGTTGATGGATATCTGAAATACTTTTACCTTTTGTCTATTATAAATAATTCTCCTATGAACATTGGTCTACAAATATCTTTTAAAGTCCCTAATTTCAGTTCCTTTGAGTATATATACCCAGAGGTAAAATTGCTGGATTATATGCTAATCCTCTATTTAATTTTTTGAGGAATTGCCATACTTTCCACAGTGGCGATCCCATTTTACATTCCCACCAACAGTGTACAAGGCTTCCAATTTTTACACATCCTTGACAATACTACTTATTATTTCCTGTTTTTTTTTTAAATAATAGGCATCCTAATGGGTATCAGATAGTATTTCATTCTTATTTTGATTTACATTTCCTTAATGATTAGTGATGTTAAGCATTATTTCTTGTGCTTATTGGCCTTCTGTATATCTTCCTTGGAGAAATGAAATGTTTTTTCAAGTCATTTCTAGATATATATATATATATATATATTTTTTTTTTTTTTTTTTTTTTTTGAGTTGGAGTCTCACTCCATCGTCCAGACTAGAGTGCAGTGGCCGCTCCCGGCCACCACAGCCTCGAGCTGCTGGGCTCCAGCGATCCTTCTGCCTCAGTCTTCCAAGTAGCTGGAACTACAGGCATGCGCTACCACGCCCGGCTTATTTTTTGATTTATTGTAGAGATGAGGTCTCGCCAAGTTGCCCAGGTGGGTCACGAACCCGCGGGCTCAGGCAATCCACTCACCTCAGCCTCCCAAGGCACAGGATTACAGGCTGAGCCACCGAGCCCGGCTCATTTCTATATTTTTTTAAGCATTGTTTTTGTTGTTGAATGAGAATCACTTTTTTCAATATTCTTTTTTTTTTCTTTTGTGGAGTCTAGGTCTCACTGTGTCGCCCAGACTGGTTTCAAACTCCTGGGCTCAAGTGATCCTCCTGCCTCAGCCTCCCAAAAGGGATTACTGGCATAAGCCATCATGCTGGGACAAGAATCAATTTTAAAATGGTTATTAAAGGCGGTAATTCTCAATTTTTATTTGACAAAAGGGTGGGGTATTTTTATGAGAAAGTACATAATTCTCATGCTTCCTTCGTTATGGCGCCTACCACACATTTGCTTGTATAATGGTCAATTGTCTTCACTTGAAAAATGGGAGGGCAGGAAAAGTCATGGATTCTCACCTGATAAATCGTAAGTTTCTGGAAAGTTAGGCAGTGTGTCAGAATCCAAGGGAGGGAATTAGAGGTACATGGATATTTCAGAAAAGCTCTCAGATGTTTTAGGTATTTATTTCTTTGTAATAAACTATCAAAAATTTAGTGGTTTAAAACAACCATTTACTTCCTCATGGTTGTATGAGTTGATACAAGGTTTCTTTTACTGGTCTTGCCTGGGTTCACTCAGGGAGCTGATTTTAGCTGGCAGCTGGGCTGGAGAGGAAGGTTCAAGATGGCCCCACCTACAGCCACATGTTGGGTACTTTGATGGGGATGTCTGGAAGACTGTGAGCATTCTAGGTTTACATGGTCATTCATCATTCATTATTTAGCCCCAGATTCTCGACATGGTCACTGGAATCCAAGAGGATAAAAGTAGAAGCTGCAAATTCTCTTAAGATCTAGGTCCAAAACTCACATGGCACCAAAGTTGAAGTAAGTCACAGGGCTAGCCCAGCTTCAAGTGGAGGGGAAATAAACACAAATTCTTGATGAAAGGAGGACACAGTTACATGACTCAAAGGGCATGGGGATGCGAGGGATTGTTGCTGTCATCTTGGGAGATAATCTACCATGCCAGATGATTCTGAAATCTCCCTAGGAACATGACCTCTCTGCTTTGAGAGTCACCGATGTGAAAATTCAAGTCCTCCAGTGATCTATTATATTTTTCTCCCTCCTCTTTATCAACTGCTCTGCTTCTGTGTCTGCTCTTTATACTCTCTATATAGGAATAAGACCCATGCATATAGGAACCTGTTGCAAGAATTCATGGAACTATGGCAACACATTTGTATATTCTGTGTCAGGGTTCTGGAGACAGAGCTAGCCACCAAAGAACGCCAGTTTTGGAGTTGGCTATCTGTAATATAATTTGTAACTATATTTTTCATGGAAGAAGATCAGTAGGTAACTCCTGGCTCAATATTGGTAGAATATTCATTTTGAGTGGTTTTTGCTGATTGTTTCATAACTTGTCACTGATAGGTATTGTGACCCACAAGACATATTTATGAGATACCTCCCTAGCTCAGGTGCAAATTTGCTGAAAAACTGCACAAAGCAAACTTATCCATGTGCGGGTTTCCTTCTTTACTTTATGAGAGGCAGATGCATGTGGAGAAACAGAAAGAACTCAAGTTCCGGCCTGGTCTTTACTGCCAAGCTGTTGTGTAACTTGGCCAGGTCAACTAAGGTACCATGGGCTTCAGTGTCCTCATTTGTAAAATTGCAATACATCTCTGTGTTGTGAAAGCCAAATAAAATAACCTACATGACAGCTGGCTGTTGCATTACCTGCTAGCACAAGTATATCAAGTAGCATCCCAAGTGAGGAAACCAGACATGCAGGTCCTGTTAATATATTATTGCACACCGAGTTCCCACACTGGCCTATAATATCCCAAAGCAATTTTAAGGTGGGTTTTCTATTTGTACTTGGCTTCTACTCACTCTAATTAAGTCATGGCTGAAATTTGCTGCTGTGGTTGCTCAAACAAGTAAAATTTGAATGCACTGGTAAATACATAATTAAAGTCAAAAGGAAATGGAAGAATGCAATATAACTTGTAAAATTTTATCTTGCCGTTTGTCACAAGCACATTGTACTGTTATTTTTCTTGTGTGTGTGTCCAGTTTCTCAACTGTTAATAGATGGGTTCACTTTTGAGGGCAGAAACTGGTTCCTTGTGCTATTTGAATTTCCTGTGTCTGCACTAGCCTCTTATTAAAATTTGGCGACGATCAAGATCAATAACTCAACAGCATAAAATGTGGCACAGTTCTCCCTATGCCGTGAAAATGTATGCTTGAGCTGGGTAAGAACATGTTGAGTGAGGTGAGAATATGTGAAAACTCCCGAGGCTAATTTCATTATCAAATTCAGAGTCTAATTACTAGTCTACTTATGTTTAAAGGCCTGTATTTTTTCTGCATAATTGTTAAGTGTTGCTTTACTCACTTGTGTTGAAGAAAAGAAAATGGTGAGAAATTCAAAACTTGTAGAATCCCAGAGAAAATGGCACAGTTTCTTAATGTCTGAGCTTGTATAATCACCAAGCTTTAGTAAGGAAAAACATATTGTTGTAGCTTTTCTAATAAATGATTACGTAAATAAACAAATAGGCATATGTGCACACATACATCCATATGTGTCGCATGCCAAGGCGACGATGAAGAGATTCGCTTGATTATGATTCTAGAATCTGTCCTAATTTTCCTTAAGAAAAATGAGGGGGAAGAGGTGAGCAAGCAGAAGTAACAGATTGGAAAGAATCATTTCTTAGCAAAAAAGTCACTAGATTATAGGTCTGAGTTAAAATTATATTCAACTAAAACATATACTCTGTCTTGACTTCAGTTCTGTTTTTATTTAGGAAGAGTCATAGCCTTAGACAATGAAGTTAATCTTTCCCTCCTCCTGTAGCTTCTTGGATGAACTAGTTTAGAAATGGCTGACTTTGGAACCAATGACTTAATCATGAGATGTAGTAATAGATTATAATAGATAATATAAAAAGATGTCATAAGGAATGACATCAATATGAAAACACATGAGTTTGTAAAGAGAAAGCTATTACTATAGTGGGTTTCTTTATACATCTGGGTACCTCATCTTTCCTGGTTTTAAACTTTATGAATGTGCACGATTAGTTAAGGAATTGTGGCTTTGTTATATTTTTAAAGGAAAAAAGTATCCAATTTTAAATAGTAAAAAATGTCCAAAATATAAAGTTAATAGTAGGGATTAATCTTGTATGAGATAAGAGTATCTGGAAGGATTTATATTTTTGTTTACCATGGCTGAGGTGAAACCAGATTGAGACATCAGCAGATTGGTTACATATTAGCATGGTATAGTGAGCCTTAGAATAAGCAGACTTCTGTCTTGGTAGCTGTCTGTTGGGGTAAGTTATTTCACTTTTCTGGGCACTAATTTACTCAGCTGTAACAAACAAACAACAAACAAAACCTCAAAAAACAAACAAACCAAAAAACCTGCTATGGTTTGAATTCTGTGCCTCCCAAACCAAACGATGAAACTTAACCCCCAATGAGGTAGTATTGAGAAGTGGAGTCTTTAAGAGGTGGTTGGATCATGAGGGCTCTGTCTTATGAATGGATTAATGGGTTATCATGGGGATGGGACTGATGGCTTTATAAGAAGAGGAAGAGAGGCTGGAGCTAGCACACTCAGCCCCTGACCACGTTATGCCCTTTACCACCTCAGGACTCTGCAGAGTCCTCACCAACAAGATGGCTCTCATAAGATGCAACCCCTAGACTTTGGACTTCCTAGCCTCCAGAACTATAAGACATATTTGTTTTCTTTATAAATTACCCAGTTTCAGGTATTCTGTGAAAAGCAACAAAAGACAAACTAAGACACTATTCCAGTCACATTCAAATGACATGCTAAAAGCATTTGGCCCGTAGTAGGTGTTCAAATGTTGGCTTTGGGAACTCCTTGTTCTGGGGCCCACATCTGAGTAGAATGAGAAGAAAAACTAAGAACTGTTTCTGCAGAGGATGCAACATTTAAGCCAGGAAAAACTTTCCTCAATTCATTTTATTCTTCAGGAGATTAGCCAAAGAGGAGGACCTCCCACATAGTACATTTTTTTTCTTTTTTAGTTGAAGTCTCACTCTATAGCCCAGGCTGGAGTTCAGTGGCACGCTCACGGCCACCCCAGCGTTGACCCGCTGGGCTCAGGCCATCCTTCTGCCTCAGCCCTCCAAGTTGCCGGAACTACGGGTGCGCGCTACCATGCCCGGCTAATTTTTTTTTTATTGTAGAGATGAGGTCTCACCAAGTTGCCCAGGCTGTTCTCGAACCTGTGGACTCAGGCAATCCCCTCACCTCGGCTTCCCAAAGTGCTGGGATTACAGGCTTGAGCCACTGCGCCTGGCCCACATAGAACATTTGTGGAGTTTCCTTCAGGAAACCTTTGCTAGGAAGGGAAAAACTAAGGATTCTATTTTAGTCCTGCTGAATACATATTAAAATTTACACGCTTTGATTTTGCCCATGTTCTGCACATGACAACTTTCACCGAAGCAATAAATATAGTGAGGTCAGAAGCTTGCTTTGTGACTCTAGAATATTTAAGCTTTCCCTTTTGTATTGTGACTGCTTCAGTCTCTGATAAGAATGCTTATTTCCAGAAAGACAAATAAATCTAATTCAAGAGATAAAACTCTTCATCAGGCAGAACTTTGATGGAAAGTTGCCAGTTGGTAGCTGAATTTTCCATTTATACAGCATGATTTATTTCTTTTTAAAAAAATATTTATTTTAAATATGTGGGGTACAATTCAGGGTTAGGTATACAAATGTTCATTATGCAGGTACCCTTGTTGATGAGGTGTGCCCGCCCCCTTCCCTGGCAGTTTCCAACTACTGCCAATCCCTTTCTTATAGTATTACGATAGTTGTTCAAGGTCCACTTACAGCATAACTTATTTCAGTCATTCACATTAGTGTATCTTTGAAACACCAAAATTTGATAATATCCCAAGAGACAATTTTTAGATACATTGTATGTCTGGCAGAATGATTTATATATGATATTTTTATGATTATATAGATAAATGTTATTCTTTCTAAAATGTAAATTTTTTGCTATTCTAAGAAATATTTTCTTCTCACCTGACCCCATCCTCCTTTATTTATCTTTCCCTACAATAGCATTTCTGTACATTTCATTCATTCTTTGAACAGAAAGTAAAAGACCAATACAAGTAAATGCATGACTGTAGTTCTTATTGCATTACCCATTAGCCTTAATTGTCTTTATCCCTCATCATATTCCTTCAAAAGGGTAGGTTTCATAGGGGAACAGAGTTTGAAATTTACAGACATTGGGTTTATGTGGGAGGAACTAGAGGATGAACCTTACAAAGCTTACTGTGCTTGGCTACAGCAGAACATCAAATCAAGTTGAGTTCTCTCTCACATTTAGACATCATTTGCTTATTTACTATGGGATATGAAGAAGAACGAACTTCTTTTGGATTTTTCTCTCTCAGTATAATATTGGACTAGGCCAAGTAATTTTTTTCAAGATGTTTATGTAAATCTTAGAATATATACAATATAACTTTTTTCAAGAAAATATCACAAGCATTCTATTATTTAGATTAGAAAAGCTAAGGATTATTCATATTGATTTTCCCAACCTTCTCTAACAGATGATTTTTAAAAAAACTGGCTTAAAGGGAATGACTTTCATAAGGGCATGAAGTTAGCCAGTGACAGAGCTGAAACTCAAGTCAGAATACTCTTTCCTATGAATCATTCCATCTTAGAGACAGGATATGAATGTTGTGGCAGCAAGGCAAGATTTTTAAAAAATAAAAGTAATGCTATTTGGAAAGAATGTAAAGTCTGTTGTGTGTGTCCTTGGAAAAAGATATTATTCTGGAGTTAGAGAAGTGCAACAAAAGCTTGACTCTGATCTTGTCTTAAAAAGTCAGTTTTATCACTCATCACTCATTATCTATGTAATAAGCCTCAATTACACGCCTTGCATGTTCTAGTTCTGTGCTAGGTCTTCAAGAGCCAAAGGCAAATAAGACACCATTGAGGGCCTCAAGGAGCTTATAATTCAGCACTAACTATCCATCCCCCCACACTGGGGTGAAGGAAAAGATATCAAAACTTCTGATTATGTTTGTTTCCTAAAAAATATGAATAATACTAGGTTTTTGAAAAAAATTAATATACAGATCAAAGTAACTCATGTAAATTATTTATAAATCAATATACTTACATTAGAGATTATATGTAAAAGTTTTTACTAATATGAATGTGTGACCAAAAATGGTTGGCAATACTGTGAGAGAGATAGGTAAGCCTACTGAATTAGGAAACCTGTGTGGGGAGATATTTTCTTATGAATTGTGTTTAATGTTATAAAAGATTGATTCCCAAAATGTGAGAACTATATTAGGGTATATATATTTTTTTATTTAAGGAAAGAGAGCATAGCTTGAAAAAAAGTGGTGTTTTGTCAAATTGCTTTAATTTATCTTTAAGATGTGATACTTACGGGCAACCACTTCCTGTCCCCTCCCACTGTGGGAGTTTTTATGTCTTCTCAATAAATCCTACTTTCAAAAAAAAAAAAAAGATGTGATACTTACTTTTTAAATATTGCTATAGAATGGTGAGAAATTTTATTTATCACTAAGAGTCATAGAATAAAAAAAAAATGAGGTAGACCTATTGAGTTTTAGAGTAAAAAAGAGGTGGATTTTAGAATCAACAACTAGAGGGTTCATATCTTTGCTCTATTTTTTTGGTTCCTGTTAACCCTGGTCAAGTTCTTTCTTTAAGCTTGCTTCGAAATTCATGATTTTGTTCTTTTTTATGGCTGCATAGTATTCCATTGTGTATATGTACCACATTTTTAAAATCCAGTCCTCTTTTGATGGACAGCATGGCTGTTTCCAGGTTCTTGCTATTGTGAACAATGCTTTGATAAACATACGTGTGTAGGTATCTTTTTTATAGAGTGATTTGAGTTCTTCAGGGTATATTCCCAGTAGGGGGATTGCGGGGTCATATGGGAGATTGATATTTGGTAATAAAATCTTTAACATCATAGTGACAGTCAGGATACCTGGGTTCTTTCTCCAACTCCATCTCAAAGTATGTCATATACTTTCTCAGAATACCTATTTATAAATAAAAGACAACTTCTAGATAGTGCCACTGTATCCTGAGTGGTGTTTATGTGGGGGATGGGCAACTTGTTTTGTTACTTTATAAAGCACAGAGCCAAGTATCTAGACCTGATGAAGAGGACTATGTTGTAACTCTTCTGAGTTGGATGCAATAACCAGAAGGAACTTTTAGCTGCAATCTATCAATGGACGGGGTAGACAGTTAACCTGTATAGGTGCAAAGAAGAGTGACAAGAAATCTGGTAATCAAAAGGGTGGGCTGTGGCAAAGCATTCTACTATAAATCATATCTGCTGTTTCCCCCTGCTACCTTGACATATCATTTGACCACATTTTCTGGCTTACTTGCAGTTAGGTGGCTCCATGTGGCTGAGTTTTGGCCAATGGAAAGTATGCTGATGTAGATGGGCTTCTATCACCTCTCAAGTCATCTTCCATGGATTTTCCTTCCCTCACACACCAGTTGGATGCAAAAAAATCCAGCAAAGTACTCCATGGTCATAGAAGGTGGTGAGAACACAACAGAATGACCTCCACTCAAAGTTCCTCAAAGACTGCACAAAGTAGAATCCCTGTGTTGACCTGATTAGACAATGGCATAAGTGAAAAATTAACCTTTTTGGTGTTGTCATAGATTCTGAAATCACCTCTTGACCAAGCCTGACTACAACATAACTCTATACAACCATTGCCTCATTTATAAATTTTAGGTGAATAACACCTACCTCACAGGGATGTTTAGAAGAATGTTAGGTCACATGTCCAGCACAGTGTTTGATACATTGTAAGTGTTCAAAATAGGTAGTGATCCTCACCCTCAGCTACTCACACCAATTCATTGCAACTTCTGAACTTATTTCTCCTTTTTGCTTTTTGACAATAACATCTTTATGTGGTGAAAATGTTGACCTTTAAGAGTGAGTCTGAGTTGTTTTAAATTGACCTTGTGGTTAATTGTTGAATAATGAGAAACTGAAGCCATTGTAAGTACTAAACAGGCTTACCAGTGCCTCAATCTTTGCTGATCTCAGAAACAACAAACACTATTCTTGTGTGGGAGGGGAAAAATATACCATTCAATTTGGCAACTGAAAGAAAACCTTTTCCCTCCCTATGTTGATTTTAATGTGAATTGTTTTTATTTTGAAAAAATATACAGTTCCTCACATTTATAATCACAGGACTGAACCACAGAGCATAGGCTGGAACCAACTGGGGTTTCATATCTACAGCAAGAAAATGATTGAGGTCTGGTTTTAAGTCCTGTGTTCTATTTAAAATATCTCTATTTTCTTCTTAATTATCCCAGCAAATATATACCCTGATGAAAGAGCTTTAGTTCCTATAAAATCCATTGGCATAAATGACCCACTTGGGTAATCCATTCATTATTCTGGAAAAGCATTGGTAGCTTTGACAAAATAATTATATAGACAGTCAGGCTATTAAAAGTGTCATTGATATTCTACATCTTCAGATAAATAACACATCAGAAAATGAACTGGTGCATAGGGTTCTGTGCTACCAATCAACCACTTATTGGATGCCTGATATGTGCAAAGTATCTACAGCCTGGCTGACATACAGCTAAAAAAAAAAAACAACAACAAAAAACTGAGAATGGAAGAAATATTCAAGTTCCAGCTTTCTTCAGATCTCTTTCCTTCTCAAAAATTTTTACAAGCTCCAAATTACTTATTAAATTTGTTAGAAATCTGTTATTCTGATATTCAAGGCCCTCTACAGTAAAGCTTTTCCAACCTTGGTATGCAAACTGAATTTGTTGGTGGTGCATGAAACTTCCCTGCAACCATGTTGTTTTATCATGCTATATCTTCTGCTTGAATGTCCTTCTCACTCTGTTAGTGCCTGTTGAAAGCCAATACATCCTTTAAAACTCATCTACTGATTTCATGCAGGCTTATCTGATTACTTTTTTAAATATTTGAAAGAGATACCATGTTTCTTCTTCTCCCCATGTTACTACCTCTTTGGTCACTCCTCATTCTCATCTATTCAGACTGTATATTTGTATTAGGTGTCCAGTACCACTACTATTTAAGGGCCAGAGCTGTCTTATTTTTATCCCTCATAGTGTCTAACACAGTTCCCTATGCATAGTTCATGTTTCTGAAACATTTTACCACAATATTTAAAATCCAACAACAAAAACAACCAATGCAATTTTTAAATAGGTAAAGGACTTGAATAGACATTTCTCCAAAGAAAATATACAAATGGTTAACAAGCATGTAAAAAGAGGCTCAACATCACCAGTCATTTTGGAAGTACAAATCAAAACCACCATGAAATATCATTGCACACCCTTTAGAATGGCTATCATCTAAAAGAAAAAATAAGTGTTGGCAAGGATGTGGAAAAATTGGAACCCTTATATTTTACTGATGAGAATGTAAAACGATGCAGCTGCTGTGGAAAACAGTATGGCAGGTCTTTAATCAGTTAAACAGAATTGTCAAATGATCCAGCAATTCAATGCATAGTTATATACCCAAAAGGATTGAAAGCAAGGACTAAACAGACTCTTGAATACTTGATAACTATAGCAACATTATTCACAGTAGCCAAAAAGTGGAAACAGGGTGAAGATCCAAGCTGATCACCAGGGAGTAGACAAGCTGCACCTCTCTCGCTGAGCAGAACAGGGAGGACAAAATCAGCCACCAGTAAACTCAGGCAGTGTAAGCAGTTTTGGATGGAGGAAGCACTTTACATCCTGCAGAGGACTCTTGGAAAGCATAGGGATCAAGGAAAAGAGAGTTTGTGTGGCCTATGTTGGAGCAGGGGCCCCCATCATCACTGGGCACTAGGCTCTCATAGGATCCACAGTTCTGCCTTGTACACAAGAGTGGATGAGTTTTCCTGACACAGTCTGGATCAGTTCCCCTCTTCCCAGCCACACATGGATCGTTAGACTCATGTGAAAGGAGACATGGTTAGGGCACAGTAGTGTGCTGCCAGAGCCTATGTGGAGCATGGACCTCACCACCAGTCAACTTCCAAGATTGCATTCCCTGCCAGCAGTGCCTGGTGGCTGGCTCCCATTCTGGGAACACCCACCTGCTGGCTGCACTCAGTGCCTGCCACCAGCATCTGGCAGTCAGCACCCCCAGATCAGGAAGATTTGCCAGCCAGCCTCATATGCCCAAAGGGTGGGTCCTGCCGCAGTAGGGAATCTGCTGCTTTTAAGTGCTGAGCATGGTCTTTGATAAGGGTTGGGGGAAGTCATAAAAGGAACTTGGAGGCCCTGTTTCCTGGTGGGAGCGTTTCTGTACTGTGAATGACACCAAAAATTTTGCAGTGCTTGCAGCTGCCAGGGGACCCATTCCCCAACCAAATCCCTGCATAGAGAACTCAGGGGGTGTTGGAAAGGAGTCTGGCCAGCCTGATCACAGGAAAAACTACAAGAGAAAGTCACTATGAGTTCTGAGCACTGCCCAGCAAGAATGGCAGAGCAGGAGTAAATGCCCCTCTCTTTCTCCCTGTGTGAACTATTTTGAATGGCAGAGAAGTCCCTAGGGAAGTAAGATCTTTCTAGCTACAAACAACAGAACTAAATAATAATAATAATAATAAAAGTAGAAGAGATACTCTTCTCAGATGAGGAAGGACCAGCAGAAAAACACCAGCAATCCTCAAAGCCTTAAAGAGCGATCACCTATAAAAGCAGTTTTCAGTCCCCAAACAATGGAAGCCATCCAGAACAAACTAGCCCTGATGACAGACACAGAATTCAGACAATTTACGGTGAAATAGTTAAGGAAAATCATGAGAAGTTGGAAACAAAGATCACCCAGGCAACAAAAGCCATGCATGAAGTAAAAGTTAAGCTGTGATAAAGGACCATTCTATAATCCTGGAAATGAAGAATTCCCTTCTGGAATTTCAAAGCACAATAACAGGCTTAGGGAGCAGAATCAGTCTGACAGAGAAAAAAATTTCAGAGCTTAAACATTAAAATATTAAACTAACTCGTTCTGACAAAAACAAAGAGAAAGGTCTCAAAGAATGAGCAAAGCCTGCAAGAGGCGTGGGACTATGTCAAGAAACCAAAGCAGCATTTGGTTGACATCTCCAAAATAGAAGAGGAAACAGAGAACACACATGCTGAAAAAAGCTTCCATGAGGTCATCCAAGCAAATTTCCCACATCTTGTCAGAGAGATGACCATCCAAATGCAAGAGATTTAGAGAACCCCTAAAAGGTATTACATGAGGAAACCATCCCCAAAACACATGGTAATCTGTCACCACAAAGTAAGCATGAAAGAAGAAATCCTAAAGGCAGCTAAAAAGAAGAGTCAGACCACCTACCAGGGAGGACCCATAAGAACTGCATCAGATTTCCCAGCAGAAACCCTACAAGCCAGAAGGGACTGGAGTCCCATATTAAACATTCTCAAAGATAAGCAATTCCAAGTAGTAATTTCTTATCCCACCAAGCTAAGCTTCATCAGTGATGGAGACTTAAAATCCTTTCCAGATATCAAATCCTTAGAGAATGTAACACCTCCAGATGAGCCCTTCAGGAGAAGCTTAAGAAAGGTTTGAGCACAGAAACAAAAGAACAGTTCTACCCATCACAAAAGCACAAACAAGCCAGCCCAGAGTTAACAGAACATACAGATAATTCACAAAATTTAAAAACAAAAAATGTTTAAAAAGGAAGCAAAGCAACCTCTTAAGAGCCTTATGGACAGACACATCAGATCTGAGTGGTAGACTTGACAGCAGTGACTGCAGCAGATAAATTGGGTGACTCCAGATCTAATCCATCCTCCTCCCACAATAGTCTGTGGAGCATCTGACTCACACAGAGAACAATCCTATCAACCTGAACTGGGAGCAGAGGGGGTGGGCTGGAGACCAGAGTCACTCTTTAATGTGGTGGTGGCAGCCAAAAGGGGCTGGAGTTAGAGAAATGGTCACAGAGCAAGTTTGTTTTTGTAATTGTTTTTCGTTTTAGTTTTAGTTTTTTTTCTTTTCTCTTTCTTTCTGCTTTTGTTTATATTTTCATACTTGCTTTGTTTCTGTAATTTTAATAGGTTTTTTTAGATTTTCAGTTTGTGTAGGGGTATTTTTGAGGGTGAGTACATCAACAAGGTTTGTTATTTATTTGTTTTTTTGTTTGTATGATTGTCTGTATGTTTTTGTTTTCTCTGTCTTTGTTTGCTTCTCCATTTATTTGTTAGTTGGTACACCTGTCTGTTTTTCCTCTTCTTCTCTCTCTCCACCTTCCTTTCATCTTCTTCCTTCCTTTTTTCATTCTTTTCCTTTTTCTTATCTCATTTTGCTTTCAGGGGGCAAACATATATCCCCAATGCATGGACAGATTGAAAAATGGTGGGAAGCAGGTTCCAGGGAGCCCACCCACCTATCATTGGATACTGGGATCTGCAGATACTTTCTGAATCACAGCTCCCCCCTCAATTAAATCTCAAAACTGCCAAAAGTACAGCCACCCACATACAGTTCAGCTTTAGAATTGAACAAAGCCAGAGGATCCACATGAGGAAGAATGGGAAATTGAGCAAACAGAAGTAAAAGGTACCCCCCATCTCTGAACAACATAATTAAAGAAGAGGTAAAAAAGTAAAAGGAGGGAGGAAAATCTACATAAATTGAGAAAAACCAAAAGAAGAATATGGGTCAAACACAGACCCCTGGGAGGTCAGTCACTCAGAATACAGACTTTGGAATGCAAACAAAGAGGAGCTCCCAGAATGACTGGACTCAAACCACAAACCCAGATATCAAGACATTAATAGAGAGAATAAATAGAATTGAGGAGAGACAAGAGGAAAGAACAAAGGAGTCGATAACTGAGACAACAGCAATAAAGAATACAGTGAATGAAATAAATAAACTGATAAGCATGAAAAGCAGAATTAACCAAGTAGAAGAAAAAACCTCAGAACTTGAGAACCAAAATATGGAACTAACCCAAACTGTTAAAAACATAGAAAAGAAGCCTTAAAAGATAGAACAAAGCCTCTAAGAGATGAGCAATTATATCAAGAGGCAGAACCTAAGATTAATTGGAATCTCTGAGGCAGATAGGGAGACAGAAATCTCCCTGGAACAAACATTCCATGAAATTATCCAAGAAAATTTCCTTCATCCACTCAGAGATGCAACCATTCAAACACAAGAGAGTCAGAGAACCCCTGCAAGACAACAAATGACAAGACCAACTCCTAGACACATGGCAATTTGCGTACACAAAGTAAGCATAAAAGAAAAAATCCTAAAAGCAGTAAGAGAGAAAGGTTAGACTACCTACCGGGAAAGACCAATTAGAATAGCAGACCAATTAGAATAGCAGCAGAAACACTTCAGGCTAGGAAAGATTGGAGACTAGTCTTCAAAGTTCTCAAAGAAAAACAATTTCAACCAAGAATTACCTACTCAGCTAAACTAAGATTTATCAGTAATGGAGAATTAAAATCATTCCCAGACATTCAATTCCTATGAGATTATGCCACCTCCAGATCAGCTCTACAAGGAACACTTAAGAAAGTATTAAACACAGAAGGAAGAAAAAAAAGAATGACAACACCCTTCCTGAGAATGCAGGAAAAATATTTAAAACACACATAAATCAACTAAAAAAATCAAAAGAAAAAGACTACAAACAAATACACAAACAGCAGCAGCAACAAAAAACTCAGTAAGACCCTTATGACTGGGACAAACTCTCACATCTTAATAATTAGCCTGAATGTGAGTGGACTAAATAGATCACTGAAAACACATAGAATGGGAAATTGGACAAAATATCATGATGAAACAATATGTTGTCTCTAAAAGACTCATCTCATCAGAAAGGACACTCACAGACGCAAGGTAAGAGGATGGAAAACAAATTTTCAGGTGAACGGAACACAGAAGAAAGTAGGGATTGCAATCTTAATGTCAGACAAATGACTCTTTAAGATATCAAAAATTTAAAAAGATACAGAAGGTAACTATATATTGATAAAAGGTTCAATCCATCAACAAGAAATATCTATACTTGATCATCTAGACAAAAAATCAACAAGATCTGGAAACTCAGTGTGACACTTGAGCAAATGGACTTAATTGATACCCACAGAACACTCTATCCAACAACCACGGAATCTAAATTCTACTCATAACCACATGGAACATACTCCAAGATTGACCATATCCTTGACCATAAATTAAACATAAACAAATTTCATAAGATTGAAATTTTGCCATGCACCTTCTCAGACCACAGTGGAATAAAAATAAATATCAACACCAACAAAGTCCCCCAAAACCCACAAAGATATGGACACTAAATGGCATGGTGCTGAACAACTCCTGCATCAACACGGAAATCAAAACTGAAATTTAAAGATTCCTGGAAACAAATGAAAATGAAGAAACATCTCAACAAAATCTCTGAAATGCCATGAAAACAGTACTAAGAGGCAAATTCGTATCTCTATGAACACACACGAAGAAAATGGAAAGATCACAAGTTAACAGCCTAACAAGTCACCTAAAGAGGGTGGAAAAGCACAACTACAAAAACCCTAACTTCAACAGAAGAATCCAGATCACTAAAATAAAAGACCAAATTTGGGAAATAGAAGATAAAAATGTAATACAAAAAATCAACAAAACGGAAAGCTGACTCTTTGAAAAGATAAACAAGATTGATGGACCTCTAGCTAGACTGATCAAGAAAAAGAAAGAAAAAGCCCACATAAATACAATCAGAAGTGCAAAAGATTAAGTCACAACTGACCCTGAAGAAATACAAAATATTATTAGAGACTACTATGTACATATATATGGAAACAAACTTGGAAACTAAAAGAAACGGAGGACTTTCTGACATCACACAACCTCCCCAAGTTGAAACAAGAGGAAAATGAGACCCTAAATAGACCAATAACAATACAGGAATTGACTATGTCATAAGAAAACTAAATACAAAAAGATATCGTGGACCAGATGGATTTCCAGCAGAATTTTACAATACTTACAAGGAGGAACTGATATAAATCCTATTGAAAATATCCAGGCAATTGAGAAAGATGGAACTAAACTCAAAACCCCAAGTGCCCATGCCGTAAGAGATAAGATACACAAGTGGGATCTCATCAAACTCATATGCTTCTGTAAAGCCAAATAAACCATCAGGAGAGCGGGGAGACAGTCCACAGACTTGGAAAAAATATTTACCAACTGTATGGCTGACAAAGGCTTAACATCTAGGATCAACAAGGAACTAAAACGTGCTGAAAAGAAAAAAAAAATTCAAAGAGCCCCAATACAAAGTGAACCAAAGATTTGAATAGAGTTTTCAAAAGAAGACAAATGAGCAGCCAACAGATACATGAAATAATGCCCAGCCTTAGTAGTCATCAAAGAAATGCAAATTCAAACTCCACTGAGATACCACCTAACTCCAGTCAGGATGGCCATCATCAATAACTCATAAAACAACAGATTCTGGAGAGGATGTGGCAAAAAGCGAACACTTCTACACTGTTACACTGGGAGTATAAACTAGTACAGCTTCTGTGGAAAACAGCGTGGCGATCCCTAAAAGATCTAAAAATTGACCTTCCATATGACCCCACAATCCCCCTACTAGGATTATACCTGGAAGAAGTCAAATCATTCTATAAAAAAGATACCTACACATATATGCTTATTGCAGCATTGCTCACACTAATAAGAACATGGAACCAACCATGTTGCCCATTAAAAAAGGACTGGATTAAAAAAAAATGTGGTACATATTTATGATAGAATATTATGCAGTCATAAAGAAGAACAAAATCATGAACTTCACTGCATCTGGATGGACTTAAGAGTCTATAACACCGAGTGATATTTCACAGAAATAAAGAATTGAGTACCAGATGTTCTTACTCATAAGCGGACCTTGAACAACTATCATAATACTATAAGAAAAGGATTGACCGTAGCAGGAAACTGCAGGGGGGCAGAGGGTCAGGGAGATGGGATTGACAGTAGTAGTAATCTGCCTGGGAAAGTGGGGGCACACCTCATCAACAAGGGTACCTGCATAATGAATATTTGTATACCTAACACTGAATTGTACCCCACGTCTTTAAAATAAAGAAAATCAAAGTTAAAAAAAGAAGAGGATAAAGACTATTTTTACAAGAATCAGATAACTTTTTCTTACTATTTTGGCTAAAGATTAAGTACATTATTTTTTCTTTCTTTTTGTTTTTCTAAGATGTTCAATAGTACTTGGGCCTAATCCATCTTCCCTTTTTTGTAGGTATTAAATATTTATATCAAAAATTTAAATCCATAGGTCACTAACATTACTAACATAAAACCTTGACAACTTTTAAAAGATATGCACACTGTTTTGTAAAACTGTAAACCCAAGTATGAACAAAATTGTAAATGTATCAAAAATGTTTCAAAAATTGTTTTAAAAATGAATGTCTTCATTTATTCTTTCAAAACTGTACATTTAGAATTTGCATTTAGTAAATTTAATCAAATTCTGCATACTTTAATAATCTGCATCTGAAAACTCACATCAGTTGGTAATATTATACCAAATTATTCATATATTCTGCAACATATATTATTTAGTTATTTACATATTAACAAATACCATATGGAAAAAAATGCTACTTTTAAAAAGTAATACTTGAACATAGCACTAATACTTTAAGAATATCTGAGCTGATTTCAGACTACTTAGGTGTCAATCCTAGTTAAGTTTGTTTCACTTTAAGCAATTCCTTAATTTTACTAATAATCATTTTTCCCCATCTATAAAATGAATGCAGTATGAAACTCTTAAGGTTTCTGTAGGCATTTATTTAGAAGTAAAGTAAACTGCAGATGAAAAGATACCGGGCATGTGATAATCATTCAATTAATATAACAATTTATTATTATTATTAACATTATAATTTTTCCAGTTTGAGTTTCCCAGGAAGAAAACTCTGAGGAGTTTAGAGTTCAGGATGTGTATTTTGGAGTGCTTTCTTACTTAATACAAGTGGAACTAAAAGGAAACGAGCAGGAATGAGCACAGGGAGAAGTTGAACTGTGGATAGCATAAGCCTCCTGACAACTTTGGTCCATCACACCATAAGTTCTGAAACCAAAACCGCCCTTCAGAATTGCCTCAAGTCAGGCCTCCTTGTCCAGGCCTTTAATCTTCCTCATCAATTAGTTATTTGATCTGGGGACCTTAGGGAGGGAAATGGCCTTGGGTAAGGCATCTCTGTGCAACTGAGGGAATCCCTGAAGCACCTGAGAGGTGAAATCTGACTTTCAACAGTTTCACAGTGTAGATTATTTTTTGAAGGGAAAAATTAAGCAGCACATTACAGAGTTCACCACAGTTATTAATGTCATACCATTATTATTTAGTTGATGTTTAGTAACGTCAATATTACAAAATCAAATTGTTATAATTTATTTCTTACTTTTTAAGTTTCTCAATATCACTGACATAAAATGATTCCCAAATTAGTTAATCATAACATTATTTTATGAATTTTGACATTTATTTATATAACAGATATTTATATCCTCAATTAGTACGCTTGAATCTCTCTTTGACATATTAAAAATTAACTTGTGAATGGGTCATCAGCAGAGTTTACTCTAACCCTTAGAATTAAGGAGAAAAGATAACTTTGAAGAACACTTGAATGTGCCCAATACCTTTGTAACAATGAGTTGAATTCTCTGAACCTGGATTAGAGTGGGGTTTAAGGTGGCTATAAAATATGGAAAGATAAAATTACTTCCCTTGTCTGTCACATTATTGAGTCTAATAGATTTTATAAAACAGTTATATACATGTGTTGGGGGGAGTTTATTATAGAAAGATGTATTTAAAATTAGAACATATATTCAGGCTCTCAAATTGGCTTCTCACCATGTCAACAGAAAGCATTTTCCTGGTCTTTCAATTTACAAAAGGCTCAGATTTACACCATCTTTCTAGCTCTTCTCTTCTTGTCTTCTTTTCTCTGCACCTATGGATTTAACTAAAATTTCTTTCATCAATGTTAAATCAAAACAATAACAAAAAACTAAAACTCAACAATTTTTTTCAAAATTTGTCTTTCAGAGCACTTTAACCACCAAATAACTTATAAATGGACTTTCTACACGGTGTCTTTGAAGAGTGTTTTACATGCCAATTGTTGAAGGCATGTTTTATATCTTTCTATGTATTTAGCATAATAGTTAATGATTTTTAGAACTTTATTTGACTAACAAACAAATACTGCATTACTTTATTTATTTCATTAGGTATTTAATGATTTGGGGAAATTTACTTAGCATTCTGTAAATTTAATATTCTGGATTTGACCTGTAAAAAGAGACTCCAAGCCCAGTAAGGTCTACAGCGATATGATTCTAAAATTAAGCTCTTTTTTTTTTTTTTTTTTTGAGTTGGAGTCTCACTCTGTCGCCCAGACTTGAGTGCAGTGGCCGCTCCCGGCCACCGCAGCCTCCACCTGCTGGACTCTGGCGATCCTTCCGCCTCAGCCTTCCTGGAACTACAGGCGCGCGCTACCACGCCCGCTGATTTTTTGATTTATTGTAGAGATGAGGTCTCGCTTGCCCAGGTGGGTCTCGAACCCGTGGGCTCAGGCAATCCACTCACCTCAGCCTCCCAAAGGCGCA
>CAUYQG010097858.1:0-14334 GCA_963574415.1 Tarsius wallacei
ACCTGGAAACAAATGAAAATGAAGAAACATCTTACCAAAATCTCTGGGATGCCTTGAAAGCTGTAATAAGAGGGGAACTTATATCACTACAAGCCCACATGAAGAAGATGGAAGGATCACAAATCAACAGCCTAACAAACCAAATTTCTTTATGTGCATTGCTAATTGCTGAAAAAGACAGAGGTATGTAGTCACTGTCCAAGTGTATTCCTGAAGTGTGGTTAAAGGCAAGATCTCAAAAGAAAACAAAAATGAGTAAGAAACACAGGAGAGAAAGCAGGGATGGGATTGGCAGTTGAAGGAAACTGCCAGGGGAGGGAGGGGCACACCTCATTAACAAGAGTGCCTGCATAAGGAACATTGGTATACCTAACCCTGAATTGTACCCCACAACTTAAAATAAGATGAAATAAAATATAATAAAATAAAGTAAAATAAAATATAAGAAACACAAGAATTGAGTATGATACAGACCAGCAAAGAGTTCAGGAGATCTTAGAGAAGGATCTTTCCAGAGTTTTAGTAAGGTCTTGATATTATTACAAGTTGTACAAGTTGGTAATGATGCCTATAAGTCACAAAACAATAGTGCCTCTCTCAATGTCTGGGAGAAATCAATTATTATTTTGAATGTAAACCACAATAATCTTCTTTTTATCACCCCTTTAATAACTGAACATGCTTCTTAGATTAAAACTAATGCTTCTTAGATGAAAAACACTTAAGTAGAGTGTCCTTAGCATTAGATAATAGAACTGGCTTTAAGTAGATACCCTAAAATAATAATGTTAAAAATACATATTGGATAGCTTTAGATGTTACTTGAAAATTGCTATTGTTTGTACATTTTGTTGGCCAATAACCTTGCAGCTATGATTATCTGAAATATATGCAGAAGATTATCTACTCTAAATGTGTTGCAGAGAAATTTATAAGTAGGGTTGAATTCTACAAATTAATTCTATTTATCATTGTGCTACTTCTAAATTTACCAGTGCATGGGGGAAAGGAGAAAAGGGTCTAAAATTGTATTCTCAAAACTAGATTGATGTAAGTTTATGTGTATTGGAAATGGGTAGTTCACTCTACATCCTAAAGAAAATTCAGTCTTCCTTTATGTAACTTTTTATTTCATATTTGATGCTACTGTTGACAGTCACTGTAAAAATGCAATGATTTACTTGTAATATTTTCATCCATGAAATTAAGCATGTATTAGAAATCTTAGTAATTCCGGTGGGGTAAATGATGGGTCCAACAGGTTATCTAAGTTTCAAAATCTGTCTTTATCTTTTCAATAGGTCCTTATAAGGGCTTAGAGGTCTTACATACTCTTTCAGATGTAAAAGATAAACTAATACTTGCTTTGGGTATTTTAGTTTCTCTACTTTTACAAGACCAGGATTTTTGTTTTATATTTTTTATGTTTTTGATTTTGTTAATTCTGATACTTAAGGAGCTACTGTTGTAAATATTTTTTTTTTGTAATCAATTGCCGTGCACAGAGAAAATATAATGTGGTAGGGCTAAAGGTGATGCCAGAAAAAGCAAACTTAACAACTCGTTACACTAGTAATACCTATCCTCAATCTCATCTCAAAGTATATGTAATATATATATATAAGTATATATATGTAAATTTAAGAGTGTGTCTAGACTTAGTGAAATGGCAAGAAAAATTTTAGTGTGTTATTACAGTGCCTCAAGGGATGTAAAATAAATTTTACATAAGATGTGTAATTATATTTTAGTGGCACTATTGGAGATTATTTGTAACATTGTAATAAACAGGAGACTTCGAAAAAATATTTGAGGACACAAAGATGATTGTTATAATATACAATGATAATATAGGTTTATGCTTCATTAGGTTGATTTTATACAGTGGTTTTGGTTTATTATTTTATGTGAAGTCACAACAATTAGGAACTTTATTGGGTTCCTCAATGGGTGTGAGGAACTCCCATCACAATTGCAGATTCTGAACTAATTTCCTCAAGGGACAATACTTTTAAATGATTATGGTTTGCATACATGACTTCATTAATCATAATATACTACCATAAGAAGTCCTATGTCTTGAATGAAAAATATTTTAATCAAAATGAATAACCTGAAACAAAATTTTACTCTCTCAGACACAAACTTTAGACAACTTAACAGCAAAATCTGTTTTTAATGACATTTCAATATAATGTATTTATAATTATCATTTCTTTGTTGGATACAGCAAATATAGGCTTTGGTCTCCTATCGATTATAATGCTTTCCTGTAATTAGAAGTATCCCAGTAACACACAGCCTCGTGCTGTTAATCTTTTTAAGTCAGATGCAGTTTAACTTCTCTGATTTGTCTTCTGATATTTTTATTGTTTATATTAATTTGGCATCTCTTGCTACATATTTAAATCTTTTACTAACACAGAATGATAAATGAATAATTGAGTAAAATGTTCCTATGGTTACATATCATGAAAGATTTTTTAGCCTGTTGAACACTGAAATAAATTCAGATATTTTTTCTTCATAAGAAAATAAGCTAAGAGATTTCTCTTAAAAAATGCAAAAAGATTATCCTTGTTCTCATTTTGAAGTCTACTATAACAAAGATCTTTCTGGCAACCAATTTCACATTGATATACTTTATATTTTATTACTATTCCTAACTATAAAGTATTATGTCAAAAGTTTGATAGATTTTATTTTGCCCATACATAGTGATTATAAAGAGCCTATTGTAAACAATAATATATAAATGGTAGGCGAAATAGCTTTCAAAACACATTAGATTTATGTGTTTAGTATTTTAACTGTTTTCATTAAGAGCAAGAATGCAATAGAGTTTCAGTTACTTTTTTCACCTTGAGCTAATGGTCTTAAAATACACCCTTTTACTAGTATACCACGAACAAGTGGATATTTGCAGAATAAACAAAGTGTCAATTTAGTCAAAGGTACTGAGGATTTTGCAAGGAAAAACATTGGTAATAAATCAGAAGACGTTTTTGAAAAACCATTCTTTCAGAACTACCAATTATTTTATTTGAAAATATTTTATTACTAAGCCATCCAATATCTGAGTCACTTTAATAATAAAGTCTGTACTTATCCATAACAGGAAAATTATATGCTCTTATTATCCTGCAGGACTAGGATAGTTCATATTTGTAGAAGACTTGGTTTGGTACATAAAAGCAAAAACAGAAACATTGAATGTTAAGATTTTTCTTGTCTTTATTGTGTAAGAAATAGTCTACCTAGAGACATTGTGAAGGAAGATAAAGGTAATGTTTTTCATAGATAATTGCTATTAAAGTATGTTGTACTATACTGTAAATTGTATTGTGTTTTCAGGAAATTGGGTATGAAAGCAGCCCTATTGAAAGAGTAATTAGTCCCAAGACTAGAAAGCTAGGCAATAATCCGTTTTCATTCTGGATTACAGATAGAGTCATGGAATGAGAGAAAACATTTTTCATGCAAGTTTTTAGCATTATACCAACAATATTTTCAAATCTATGTATTTAATTTCCTCTGATATTATAACAAACTAGATTATTTCCCCCAAGGAGACACTTAGAAATTGTACATGTTGAATTATTGGGTACATTTGACTTGAGGCTGAAGACAACTTCTATGTTCTTACTTAAAGTTTTGCATAAAGTATGATAGCTACTTACAATTTGATAAATTTAGCCAATTTACCTTGACATTCAGTAATTCTGAGTTCTAAGTTCCTCTCTATAGAAATTCTGTTCATTATTAAAATGAAATTGAAAGTAACAAATATGAACTCTGTTTTGTGAAATTGTAGTTAATTAGCAGGGAGATATCTAGTGGTGTGCTGGAGCTTGATGGCACTGACTCAAGAGATCCAATTTTGTGAGTCTCATAGGAAAAGAGGTCACTCCACCTTTAGTGACATCATATTGGTACCTTGAAATTGCCACGGTGACATTATTTACAGCACAGAAATTGGCAAATATTACTAATCAGGGCTTTTTTTTTTCTTCTTTTGAGAGCTATTTATTAAATATATTCCAGACAATATGGTAAATATTTACTAATACTGGATCTATTAATGATGAGAGAAATACAAAAAAATACATTATATGGAGATTGTATTTAAGTAGGTTTGCATTCCACTACAAGTAACAGAATAATCAGCTAATTGTGGCCTTAACAAGTTTTATATAACTGATCTGGAGGTAGGCTGTTTATGGCATTGATTTGACATCTCAGTGATAACAGGAATGGTGTCTTGATGATTCTTTTGGCCTTTTCTTTCTGATTACAAGTTGACAGCCACTGCTCAGGCACCATTTAAGGCCAGAAGAAAACTACCAGATGATTCTCTTCCATACTTCCTTCTGGTAGACTGAAGCTTATGTCTCATGGCAAGAACTGCTGTGTTCTGTGGCCACCATTAGGTGTAAAGAATACTGAGATTGTAAAGATTTACCTTTTATAGGCTCTATGTGAATTTTGGTAGAGAACAAGAGGTGTTGCAAAATACTATAAGAAAGGAATTGGCAGTAGTGGGATACTGCCAGGGGAATGGCAGGGGCAGGGGAGACACAACATCAATAAGGTACCTGATCTCAAACCAGGTGAAGTGGGAACAGAAGGGAGGCCCAAACTTTACCTGTATTGTGACCACTTGTATACCATATCCTGAATTGTATCCCTCATCTCTAAGATAAAAAAAAATTTAAAAAAAAGAAAATTGAAATGGTGTTAGGACAGTCAGTCATCTAAACTGGTTTACTTCATTATCTCCTTAATAGTTGAGTCTTGTGTCATACAGTATATAGTGCTTCCTAAGCACCTCAATTGTTTCTGTTTATGCAATCATAAATTTATATTATGTTTGTCTCATGAGTTATTTCTTTTTACTTAAAACAGATGAAGCCCATCATAGCACATGAACTTAAAAAAGTAATAGTTGTGATGCAGTGTCCCTAGTTAAGGGACATGATGTCACCTCTTGAATTCTGTCATTCAGTGAAACCTGACTTGTGCAAGCTCATGAAACTGACATGCTATTTTGATGATGAACATAATTTTACTCTGACATATGATCACACATAAAAGCATACCCAAAGACAAGTATAGAATATGCATCATTGTGGTATATTTATTGGCTATATTTTAGACAAATGAAGCTGACCGGGATGGCCACTTGTAAATATCTTAAGGAAGTGTTCTGTCATTATGGTAACTGAAAACTGATCCATATGAGAAGCAAATTTTAACATAAAATGCTCCCATCTGTCCTGCCCCTTCTCCCACTGCACATTTGTGTAACATCATTTGAAGTACTAATAATGAGCTATTAATTCTAAAGTTGTATTATTTAATGTAGAATAGTCAATTATCATTATGTGTCTGTCCTGAGGAAATTGTCTTTCACTTGTCAAACTATCAAACAGATGAACAGAAAACAGGAAAATATATAATATTTTGTAGTTTGACTATACGTCAAATGTGATAATTTTACATGAATGCATTTAATTTTAAAAAAACTCTGAAGCTGGGCTCAGTGGCTCAGCCTGTAATCCTGCACCTTGGGAAGCTGAGGTAAGTGAATTTCCTGAGCCTGCGGGTTCGAGACCCACCTGGGCAACTAGGCAAGACCTCATCTCTACAATAAATCAAAAAATTAGCCGGGCATGGTAGCGCGTGCCTGTAGTTCCGGCTACTTGGAAGGCTGAGGTGGAAGGATCACCGGAGCCCAGCAGGTCGAGGCTGCGGTGGCCGGGAGTGGCCACTGCACTCCTGTCTGGGTGACAGAGTGAGACTCCAACTCAAAAAAAAAAAAACTCTGACACAAAGCAAATAGCAACACAAATTAAATTCATAGTATGAGTTGGCTAAAGATTAAAAGTTAACTGAATTTTAATCAAGGAACAAAAAGGTAGTAGCTTTGGTCTAGTGGAGAAGTCACTAGATACCTGAGGTTACACATTCTAAATTAAAGAAATATTGGTCAGGTCAGGTCCTTCAGAAAACTCACAAGCAGGAATTAAATTTTGTGTATGACTGGATTTAGAAGCTGGAGTATAACTCTGATTCTCCTGTGATAATTGTCTACCCTGAACATTATAACTACCCTAGGGGAATTTTTAGAAAATAGAACTGCCTGAGTCTTTCCTACAGAACCTTCTATTTATTTTGAATGTCGGGGGGGAAGCTGATATCTGGGTACTGTGGATCCACTGGGAATTCTAATGAGCAGTGGTTTTGACAAGTCCTGGAATCAGATTTTGATTCATCACAGGAACTTTTTTTGGTTGTCTGCTCTGTGGTGACAATAGAAGATCCCTGTCTTTCCCATGATGGTAGTATGTGATGATTCATCTCAAAATTAACTAGCTCTCAATGAGTTATATTAACCAAGGTTGCCTATGCCCTCCTTCTAGACTCTCTAAAAATAACACTCAATGTCTATTGTATCTGTTGTGATAAAAGTTAGACATAAGAAGACTTGTGGGTTAGAAGAGTATAAAATAACCTGAAAACCAGAACTAGCTGCCTGAACTTGCCAGTTAATAGTCTTATTAGTCATTCATACCAAAATGTGAAATAAATAACTTCAGTTGCATTCTTGCTAACATTCATGTAAGATAATTTATACTGCCCAAATTGGAATTTTAGTTAGGGGTAGGTGGAAGAGAAGTGTTTTATAGATGTAGACTTCAAAACCTGCCATTTGACAACAAAACTAATCCCAGGGATGTGATTTGTTTGGCATGCAGAATGTCAATAAAAGAGAGTGGATTCTTTAGAGTGTGCACATTTAATTCTTTTGAGCCCCAATACTCCCTCTTATATTGGAGCAATATGTAACACTACTCATATTTTTTTCTTTGAACTCAGAAGACATTTTTCTAGTTTCACCAGTTTCAGAGTTTAGAAGCAGAACATGCACACTCTACCTTAGTGTTATTATATAGGAAATATGGAGGGAAAACTAAGTAATATCATAAATGAGGCATAATAACAATTAAGATATAGAGATATGTAGGTCATTATAATGCAGTAAGAAAACAACCTGTTTTTTCTCTTTGTGTTGTACCTAAAGTTATCACTTCATCAAAAAAGAGAGATAAGAGTAACTATTTCTCCTTTCTCCTATTTTTCTTTTTCCTTCCTTCTCTCAGAATTCAAGCTAGTGTCACTAATACTGTAATAAATTAAATTACAATATAAATAGACTTCTTTGGAATGACTTCATTCCTTTGCAACAATTTTGCAGCATTAAGCCTATAGGAAAATGTGTTCCAAGATTCATTATGCCAACTTTCAATTCAGTTTTTGGATAAATCTTGTACACATTTTGGACTGCTTACACTTTATTTTACAACATTACTGCTATGTTTAAAAAATTAACTAATTTAAAATTAGATTAGTGAATTGATACAAGGACTAGCTGATTGTTATCATCATTAAAAAGTAGGCAAAATCTACTAACAGATATCTCTCAAAAGAAGATATACGAATGACCATCATACTTATAAAAAAATGCTCAACATCATGCATCATCAGGGAAATACACATTAAAACCACAACGAGATACCATCTTACACCAGTCATAATGGCCACTATTAAAAAAAATCAAAAGACACCAATGCTGGCGCAGAGCAGAGAAAGGAGTATACTTACACTCTTTTGGTGGGAGTGTAAATTAGTACAACCTGTAAGGAAAATGTACGGTGATTACTCAAAGAACTAAAAGTAAATATACCATTTAATCCAGCAATCCCACTACTAGGTATCTATCATATGAAACATAGGTCTTTATATTAGAAAGATGCCTGCACCTGCATGTTTACCACAGCACAATTCACATTTGCAAAGATGTTGGATCAGCCTAAATGCTCATCACTCAATCAGTGGATAATGAAAATGTGGTGTATATACACTATGGATACTATTCAGCTACCAACAAGGATAAAATAATGTCATTTGCAGCAACTTGGAAGGAATTGGAGAATGTCAACCTAAGCAAACTAACTCATAAACAGAAAAAATAATTACCTCATGTTCTCATTTATAAGTGGGAGCTAAACTAAGGACTTGAAAGGCATATAGACTGGTATGATGGACAGTGGAGACTCAGAAGACAGGGGAGAAGGGGTGGAGGGACAAAAAAATCACCTATTGAGTACAATGTGTAGAGGTGGGGGTGGTGGATACTCTTAATGCCCAGACCAAAAAGTATTTGTATCCCCCAAATCTATTGAAATAAAAAAGGAAATAAAATAAGATGGCAAAAAAGAAAATATTCAACAAATTCGTATACCAAAGAAACTGAAGATTATCAATAAAATCAATTTTTTGAGCCTTGAAGAAAAAAAAATACATCCAAGGCAGTCATCAATTGTGTTCCGCTATCACAGTGGTTCTCAAATTAGAGTATGCATTAGAATTCTCTGAAGGGTTTGTTAAAAATACAGATCATTGTGCCACATCCTCAGTCTTCTTGTTTAATAGTTGTAGGGTGGGGCCGGAGAAGTTGCATTTCTCACAGGTTCCTAAGAGCAGCTGTTCCTGCTCATTGAAGGACCATGCTTTGAGAAATACTGATCTGATATAAAAGTGAGGATGGAATTACTGAACAATCACTGGTTGATGAAAACATAGAGTGAGGAATTCTTTGTTCTAGGAAACGTTTCAGAGCTATTGGAGCTATTGGAGATGGAGTTGCTTCTACTAATATGTGTCCCTTAGTCCTTTCTCACTTAACCTCTATCTGTACATTGAAAGGAAAAGGTCAAAGCAGCTGAAATGACTGACGACATCTACAGATAGTAGTAATTGTTAACTGGAACTTTTTCATAAATTTTGTGTCCTATATACATCTTTTCCATTTAAATTATTTAAATCGAGTGTGACCAGTTTTAGATGGGGGGTTGTTTGTGTTTGATATAACAGATGAACATGTGAGATTACAGATGGTCTAAGTTCGCAGTTATGCTGTTTGTCATAACAAGTGTTTTCTCTTGCTATTCTGTTCTGCTGGCAGTACAACAACTTACCCTCCCCCACAACCCTGACTCCCCAAGGTCCCCAAGCACACATTAAGCCATTAAAGGTAGACGACTATAGAATATACTTTTTAAACAAGACTTAAATTGCCCAAATTAAATATCACTTGCTAGAATTATTTTGTTTCAACGAATGCTTTACTATCCACCACAATATGTCAAAACTGTCTCCCTAAATTCTTCTTTATATTACATTGTCCTCTGCTATTGAATTTGAGCAAAATTTCTCATCTCGTACTTCATGGAACATTTATGTGGTCCATGGGCTATTAATACTGGTTAATGATTAAATAAGTTTGGAACATATGAGATAAACAAGGTTAACACATTTATTTTATGCACAATTCCTGATAATTTTTATGCTAAAGTACATAAAATAAACTTCAAGAGAAGACTAGAGTTTTTCAAAGTTTTTTTTTATGAGAAGGAGTTTTTTGATTAGCATTCAATGGAACTCTATTTGAGAAACAGGAAATGTACTAATTAAAATATATCCACCTACTAATCCATTGGTCTATTCTAGCAAGTTGTCTATCCTATTTGAAATACCTTTTTTTACATATAGATCAATATTTTTTAAAACAGGTTTGTGATCTTACTCAAGAGGACAATCTTCCCAGTTTTAGCAATATTAATGTAATAATTATCTGATTATTTTTGGATAATATACAATTCTTGTAATGATACAAAACATGTTTCATAAAAAATTGACAAACTGTAACTAAAATAAATTTACAGATACATCTAATTTAAACCATTAGCATTGTGACATGCATGCAGAAACACATTATAATAGATTAATATTATTCATATGCATTTCATATAGACAAGATGAAAGTGATTTTTATTCATATACAACATGATATATGTGTGATAATACAGATATCAGTATAAACATTACTGTGCAAACTACTTTGTAGCTTATTTTATACATTAATATAATATGAACATGTTATCATTTCATTAAATATTTTTTGTAGTATTTTCTTCAATCAGATGTGAATGGTGTATTAGATTCACAAAGGTAGGATCCAAAAGGGGCACACAGAGTATTTGAAACTACTGTACAATAACTATTGTGGGGAAGTTTAGAGGTAAGAGAATTTTACATCCATCTATTCAAAAATATGTTGTTGTAGAATATGTCTTATAAATGTGTTTTTTCTACCCTGAATTAATTGCATAAGTGTGTGAGTCATTTCAAACTTGTTGAATGTATGTTTTTGTATTTTTAAAAACAGACTGGATTGATTCAGGGTTAGTCAGAAATACATGCAGTAGAAAATATTTAAGTAGGTCTTAAAGGCGGTGCAGAATGAAACTTGGCAGATAAGAAGATGGAACAATATTGGTATGGGACACCCAAAAGACAAAATTAAGGGGAGAAAGTCTCCATTCTACCGTATTATTGAACAAAGATTGTTAATTAGAGCAAACACTGAATTAAGGGAGCACAGATGCAGTAGTGCTTGAGAAAGGCTGGTAGAGATATGTTCAATAGAGACATTAATCTGTAGAGTTTGCCAAGGGATTTGAACTGAAGAATATTGTGATCATTATACATATTTTAATAGATAGTCATTAGCAATATTAATATAATAATTTTCTTAGAAATGTGAAAAATAAAATAATATAATTTCATTGCTACCTTATTTATAATATAATTTTATTTAATATGCTTCCCTGTTTATAGATATGAAATTAAATAGAGGTTTATCTCAAAATTAAAATGTAGACTTGATGGTATTTGACTTGGCTTAAATTACATATTTTGTAAAATACATTAGATTATTAGTTAACATATCACCATAAAAATCTCTAAATGTACTTTCTTAAGTCTATGTATAGCTAATTACTGAAGTCATGTTACTACGTATAGGTTTGGGAATGGACTGGATTTGAATCACAAATGGAGATTTTTCAAAAAATAATATTTCTAAAATAAATTCTATGAGAAAATGCATTATTAATTAGTAGTCAAAGGGGTAGAATGCTTGCTTTTTCATTTCATAGAACTGCATGTTTCATCATAGAGTAGCTATTATATTCGCTAACATTTCAAGTCAGTTATAATTTGTTTCAGAGCAATGGTAATATTACAGATGTTCCTTAAAGATTTGGATTAAAATTCTAGATACAAAACACAATTTAATTTATGAATGGAATGAAAATGATGACAATATCTTTTAAAAAAATATTGATGGGTATTTGAACAAATCAGATTAAAGAGCAATTCAAATTGGTATATTGGATTGCACTATAATTAGGTGTAGAAAAATAAGGGAGAATATTATAATATATAGAAGAAATTATGCTTGTATTTACTGTTTATTTCTATTCCTTTGAACCAGAACATGAACAAAACTGTTAATTGATAGTTTTAGAAAAATTACATTAATGTCTCCAACTCATTCTCTTGCTATCGTCTCCAATTATTCATCTCTTGTAAAAATTGGCAATGTTTACATTAAAACCAAGATGAAATTGAATTCATGATGTCCATGGAAGTTCTGGGAAAACTAACAAACTTTTGGTTATAATTAAATCATATTATTCTGTGAAAATCATAATTACTGATTGCTAAATTGTTTTCTAAATGACAGTTTCTTCAATGGATGTTTAATCTTGGCAACTTAGTAGAATTTTAGTTTTTCTAGCAAGGCTATAACTTTTTAAAAAAGATGAACAAAAATGTGTTTTGTATTGTTTTTCACTAAAACATAGGGGCACACAGCAAGTTTTCACTTACACCACATGATCATACTGTTATATGTTTGTGTCTAGGAATCAGAACTGGTATGCTGAGTAAACTAGTTAATCCCCAGTGATATCAACTAACTTGAGAACTTCAAAGTGTCCCGCCTTATTTCCAACAACTCCTCACACACAAAAAATGTTGCATCCCCCATGTCACTTGAAAAATGAATACATATTTTCTCATCTTTTGGCCTGAAATGTATTTCCATATCCCTACTTTCCCATGCTTTCTTTTCTCTATATTATTCTTTTCACATACGTATTATCCCTATTGTATTCACACTAATATACCACTGGAGTGCTCTTGATTTATAGTGGACATTGATTTAATAGGAGTTCAGAGATCATATGTAGAGAAGTAGAATGGCATGGCATTAGAGCCAAGATTACACTAAGGTTTCATCAATACTGCTTTAAAACAGCAATTAATAAGTCATGCCTTTAACAGCATGCCTTTAACCAAGCTAAGAAAAATGGATTGTTAACATGTCGTAGAGGCACCTCCAAACTAGGAATGTGTGGACCTGGCAGGTGTGTGTTCTGATTTGATTCAGTAATTAACTAACTGATTGAGTTTAGCCAACTTTAGGACCATGCTATTCTTCTTTTTTTTTTTTTTAATGTTTTTGATTTACCAAGGTATAATTGAGATACAGAAATTACATACACTTAATGTATAAATCTTGATGAGTTTGATAATATGCATACACTCATGATAACATCAACATAATCAAAGTACTAAACATATATACATCACCTCCAAATATCTTGCGTTTTTTTAAAAATTAAGAACACTTAACACGAGCTCTGTCCTCTTAGCATATTTTAAAGTACATAAAAATATTGTCAACTATGGGTAATATACCGCAGATCACTAGAACTTATTAACAAAACTCTAAACCAAATGAAGAACAATTATCCATTTCTCTTACCACAGCTTCTGGCAAACCACCATTTTATTCTCGGATTGTACAAATATGACTATTTTAGATACCCAATATAACTGGGATCTTGGGCATTTGCCATCTAATGACTGACTTATTTGACTTAGCATAACATCCTCGAGGTGTGTCATGTAATTGCAAATGACAGTATTTCATTTTTTAAGGCTGAATGATATTGAATTTTGTATATTTGGCATATTTTCTTTATCCATTCATCAGTTGATGGACATTTAGGCTGCTTCCATATCATAATTATTGTGAATAATGTTGCAATGAACACGAGAGTACAGATATTTCTTCAAGATCCTGATTTCAATTCATATAAATATGTACCTAGAAGTGGGCTTGCTGCATTAAATAGTAATCTTATTTTTAATTTTTTGAGAAGCTTCCATAATAATTTTCTTAGTTGCTGCACTAAAACACATTCTCATTAACAGTGTATAAGGGTTGCAATTTCTAATTTATCTATACTTTTTCCTATATTTATTTGTGTGTGTGATAATAGCCATTCAAGGAGGAATGAGGTGATGCATCATTGTGTTATGAATTTGCATTTCCCTAATGATGAGTGATTCTGAGCAACTTTTTCTGCACCTGATGTTTACTTGCATGTTTCCTTTGTATAAATGTATATTCAAACAAATTATTTGCTTATTTAATTGAGTTGGGGCTCCCCCCACCACTAAATGAGCTATGTGCCTAAAAATAGAAACATAGTGTTTGTAAACCTAGGTGTAATGGATGTGGGTTAAAATGATGGAAAGAGAAGGACAACATGAATAGTCATATGAGGCTTCATAAGAAAGAAATGAGAAATGTCAGTATGACAAAATACAACAGATAGCATTATGTAAAGAGAAATAAAAGACAGATCAAGTTCTGAAGGTTTTGTTTTAAAGGAATTTATTAAAAGATGAAGTATTGCCTTCTTCAGTTATTTTAAGAGACTCACCTTTTTGGGGTAGTTAAAAAGGTAGTTTTGGAAGCAACACAGGAGACCAGAGTGGTAATTTCTGAAGGTGAGATTTGTCTGTTGAAAGAAACAGTGGGGAATTGAATTTTCTCTATTTTAATTGTGTCACTTTAAAAATTATTTTTGACTGCTTAGTAAGGTTTGTAAAATATAAATATACTTATTTACAGATTATCTGTAACATGTATTTATACATAAACATATGTAAGATATACAAATTTTGTAAAATATATGATATATAAATATATAAAAATGTCTATATATATGAGATATGTATATATTTGGAGGGCATTATCCACAATTGTTGGCTGTTGAGTATATCTTTTTTTTTTTTTTTTTTTTTGAGTTGGTGTCTCACCCTGTCGCCCAGACTGGAGTGCAGTGGCCGCTTCCGGCCACCGCAGCCTCGACCTCCTGGGCTCCGGCAATCCTTCAGCCTCAGCCTTCTGAGTAGCCGGAACTACAGGCGTGCGCTACCATGCCCGGCTAATTTTTTTGATTTATTGTAGAGATGAGGTTTCGCCTGCCCAGGCAGGTCTCGAACCTGCAGGCTCAGGCAATCCACTCACCTCAGCCTCCCAAGGCGCGGGATTACAGGCTGAGCCAC
>CAUYQG010097860.1:0-35075 GCA_963574415.1 Tarsius wallacei
GAGAGAGGAGAACTAGATTTGAAAACAGACCTTCCAGCCAGGCTCAATAGCTCAGCCTGTAATCCCGCACTTTGGGAGGCTGAGGTGAGTGGATTGCCTAAGTCCGCGGGTTCGAGACCCGCCCGGGCAACTTGGCGAGACTTCATCTCTACAATAAATCAAAAATCAGCCGGGCGTGGTAGCGCGTGCCTGTAGTTCCGGCTACTCGGAAGGCTGAGGCGGAAGGATCGCGGGAGCCCAGCAGGTCGAGGCTGCGGTGGCCGGGAGCAGCCACTGCACTCCAGTCTGAGCGACAGAGCGAGACTCCAACTCAAAAAAAAAAAAAAAGAAAACAGACCTTCCAACAATGGGATACCTCCTCATACTCACTAGAGTGGTTAAAATGAAAAAGACGAATCATACCAAATGTTGGCAAGAGTAGGGAGCAACCAGAACTCTCTTACATTGCTGACTGTGTGTAAGATCATAAAACCACTTTAGAAAACTGTTTAGCAGTTTCTGAAAAAATTGAACATGACCCAGCAATTCCTCTCCTAGGGGTATGCCCAGAGAGAAATGAAAGCACACATCCACAAAAAGATTTGTACTAGAATGTTCATACCAGCAATGTCAGTAAAGTCAAAAAAAACTGAAAACAAGCCCAAATGTCCACTCACGGGAAAATGTTTTAAATGGTGGTAGATTCATACAGTTAAAATAAACGCATTATTGCTACAATCAATGACATGGATGAATCTCCAAGACATGATGCTGAGTGAAATAAGCCAGAACATGTCACGTGATTCCATTTCTATAAAGTACAGAGACAGGCAAAACTAACCTGCGGTGATAAGGGGCCTAAGAAATGGTTGCATGGGGGAAGGAAGACTGACCTGTAAGAGGCATGAGGGAAACTTCCTGGGATTATGGGAATGTTCACTACCTTCATCTGGGTGTTGATGACACAGAGACAAAACTCACCCAACTATATACTTAAGACCTGTGCATCTTTGTGCTTTATGAAAATTACACCTCAGTAAAGGAAGAAAGTGCAGAAACAAACCAAAGAGACTCAGACTTCCATCTCCACTTCCTCTGCCGCCAGCTTAGCTTGGGCCTCCTCACAGTGCTGGGACTGCTGCTTCATCTCTCAGCTGTCAGCCATCTGCAGCAGCCTCCCACGGCTCTCCCCCATCCTGCATACAACAGCAGATTCATCTTTCTGAAGCAGCCACAGGGGAGAGCAAGAAGCTCTGGGAAGAAGATCCCAGTTTAAATCTCAGCTCCAGCTGGGTGTGGTGGCTCATGCCTATAATACCAGCACTTTGAGAGGCGGAGGCAAGAGGATTGCCTGGGCCCAGGGGTTTGAGACCAGCCAAGGCAACTTAGTGAGACCTTATCTCTACAGTGAATAAAAAAAATTAGCCGGGTATGGTGGCGCATGTCTGTAGTTCCAGGTACTTAGAAGGCTGAGGTGGAGGGATCCCCTGAGCCCAGCAGGTTGATGCTGCAGTGGCCATGAGCCTGCCACTGTACCCCAGCCTGGGCCACAGAGTAAGAATCTGATGCAAAAAAAAAAAAAATCTCAACTCTGTCTTTTTCCAGCTGTGACATTTGAGTGAGTCACACTGCCACTCTGAGTCTCCTTTCCTCATCTGAAAAAAGATCACAATTCCTCCTTGAGGAGATTGTTTAGAGGATGAAAATGGAATGGTATCTGTGAAGGGGCTTGAGAAACAGGAATCCAGCAACCACAGTGGGCTGCTTATACCACTCAACTGCTTAGGAAGGTCCATGGAAATTTCCAATGGATCATTGGTCCCAAGTCTTCACTCTCAGTACTAGGATTCTACATGCACACCTTTTGCCTTTAACTACTTTCCTACCACACTGTGGTAGTCTTGGTCATGTGACTTACTTTGGCCAATGGATGTGACCAGAGCATAGGGTTAAAATTGTGCTCCTTGGCTTGGTCTATTGAGCTCCTGTGATTACCATGTTGGCTCAGGGAGAATGTGGAACAGTCCTGAGTCCAGCCCAAAGTCTGTGAGTGAGAAGACAAAGGCTTGTTGTAAACCATGAAGTGTTCACGTGATTTGCTAGGCAGCACTGCTGTGGTCATAGCTGACTAATACGGCCTCAAGGTCTCCGTCCACCTACCTCTCCAGCCCCATTTCCAACAACTCAGTTCCAGTCAAACCAGTCCCTTCAACATCTCACAAAACCTAGCATTCCCTCTCACTCCCACTTGCCTACTTAATGTGTGGTTTTCCCTCCCTAACCTTCTTGTGCTGAGTGCCAAGGTGTTTCTCCCGTCACTCGGTCTATATCAACTGTATCCATCCTTCAAGAGAAAACTGAAGTGCCACCTCTTCTAGGAAGGTTTCCTCGACTGGCCCCCACACCCCACCGCAGTACAAGCTCCTTCTGCTGAGCTCCTGCAGCCCTGCAAGTATATGCCCTCATTGATGTTGAGTACACTCTGACCAGGATCCTATTAGCTTAATCTTTCCAAATGAATAGCCGTGTCCTTCATCTCTCTGTGGTTCAGGAGTTTTCTGTTGAGCACGGAACTGGTGCTTGGGAAATACGTGTTGAATGAATGAATGACTGAGACAATAAATCAACGATAGCTCCTGTGTAACTTGCTGCAGTTCTGCAATTGTTCCTTGCAATTGTGATTTGCAAGTCTAGCTTCAGGCTCAATCTGGAAGTTACAATTGGAATGGAGAAAGAGGCAGTGAATATCATTCACCCAGCAGAAGAGAGGACATATCTACCCCTGGGATCATGGAGAAGAGAAAGGTGATAGCCATGACTCTTCCTGACTGACCCATCCTTTCTCATATCCTTATCTCCATCTCCTTGAATGGCTAGTATGACTTCCTGGTTGTAAACTATCAACCATACCACTAGAATCTAGATTGCATCCTACTTATCTTGCTTTTCATCTAAAGTGTGGGTGACCAGTGCTTTGCATGTAGTAGGTGCTTGATGATTGTTTGATATCTGAAGGAATGAATAACATGCTCTTTCCAAGTTTGATTGGAAAATTAGTTTATATTTGGCAGTTTGGGGTCCAGTCTCCCTGAGTTCAGAAATATTTAAAAACACCAACACCAACTATTTTAGGTTTGGGGTGTGGATGGCAGAGACTAGTATTATTTTGAAAATTAAAGATTAGCTACTTGGAAGGCTGAGGCAGAAGGATCTCCTGAGTCCAGCAGGTCGAGGCTACAGTGGCCGTGCGCCTGCCACTGCACTCCAGCCTGGGCGACAGAGTGAGAATCTGACTAAAAAAAAAAAAAAAAAAAGAAAAGAAAGAAAATTAAAGATCCAATTGGCAGATCTCTGCTGTTTGAAGGGGCCTTCCGAGTCAGCAAGGGGACATCCATTAGAAAGTCCCTCTTTAGAAATTCTCCCTCCACACATCCACCTAAGAACAAAAACTCTGGGGTTAAAAACCCCCTCTTTTAAAACTCAGACACTCCTTTGAGGAGATGCTATCATCCAACCAAATGCTAAAGAACTTGGTTAGGTGATGTTACAGGCAATAGGCAGAGGGAAAGGGCCTTGGCTCAAGGTCAAGTTCCCAGAGCTAGGCTGGTGGCAGAGTGGGAGCTCAAATCCAGGTTGAGAGAAAGGCCAGAGAAGGGCAATTAAAGTGGAGGATTTCAAGACAAATGTTCCTCATCCTGCACTTTTATCAAAGACCCTGGGACATAAGCCCAAAGACAGAGGGGATTAACTGTAGATTCCTATGCCTGGGTCTATACTCCCTCAAATAATGTGAAGGAGTAGGTGCTGGGGGTAATCTTGGGCGGGAGAGATCTGTTTTTATGGTTTGGCTGTGAATGCCCTATAGGAGAGGAGAAAGGAGACACCAGGAAGAAGTCCAGCGGAGGTGTGCAGGGGAGGTGGGGGCTGAGCAAGAGTCTGGGGATCACAGTGCCTCCATTCCAAGCTGCAAGTAAGGCCCAGTGCCCCCTCCCCCAGGTACAGAGGCAGGAGGCCTTTTGCATGGAAAGCAACTGGACAGGGGCAAAGAAGGAGGGGGAAGCAAGTGAATTAAGGAGTCATAACTCCCAGGGAGTGACCCCAGTGCTCTGTGGGGCCCGCCTGAGCCCCGCATCTGTAGGATTTATGCAGTTGCCATGCCTCCTTGGGGCCCTGCCTCCTAACTCAAGTCACAGGATTATTTATTCCTGCTAGTGTCAGCTGAGAGAACTGAAATCAACGCCAGCTCACCCAGAGCACACAGGAGAGCAAGGGGGGCAGGGGACAGGGCAAGAGGGCAGTGTACACACACACACACACACACACACACACACACACACACACACACGCTGGAACAGGCCCATAACCCCATCTTCCTCAGCCACAAGACAAGTCTACAAGCCCTAAACTAGACCCAAGTGCCTAGTCACCTAGTCTTGACAGCGCCGAGGGAATTGTGGAGGTTATTTTAAGGTTGTTTCCAAGTCCTTATCTCCCCTGCCCCCATCCAACAAACAGACAGAAAAACAAACAGGCCAGTGAGGCCTGGGCTGTTCACATGGGGAGGCAGGCCCCCTCTGCCCTTCCCCCATCCCTAGACTCCTCCCAACCAAATTCCTCCAGGCAGGGCCCCTATCACCTACGTTCATCTCATCTGAAGGGGATAACCCTGCTGTCCATGCTGAAAAGCTGTTTTCCCCAGTTGCTTTTTCCTCCCCTGCTTCCTAGGAATTCACTGGTGGGGACTTGGATAGGATGGGATAGGGCACTTTCTGGCTGAGCCCACCATCCTCGCCATTTGGGTTGGAGACCCCCAAGTGGAGTGTTTGTTTTTGCTGCAGGGTAAATTTGTGACCTCTGTAGGAGACCCTCCTCCCCAAAACACTCACCAAACTAACGCAGGATATAAGGGGTCCATATGGGGAGAGACCTTGCTGTGTGCCAAGCCCTGTTGGGGCAGAGTGGGGATTTACAGAAAGAGAACTGTAAGATATTCTTTTTTTTTTTTTTAACTTGAATTGTATTTCTTTTTCTTTATATTATTTTATTTTTTTTTTGTAGAGACGAGGTCTTGCCAAGTTGCCTGGGCTGGTCTTGAACCCGCAGGCTCAGGCAATCCACTTGCCTTGGCCTCCAAAAGTGCTGGGATTTCAGGCTGAGCCACTGAGCCCGGCTAGACATTCTTTTAGTCAGCAAATGTCTCCTGGGTGGTTACCATGGGCTAGTACCATTCTAGGCTCTGTAGAGTAGTAGGTGAATCTGACAGCCCAGGCTGGCCCTCGTGGAGTTTAAATTCTAGGTGGGGGAAGGAAAGAAGACTGGGAGGTGTGGCTGGAGCCCAGTGAGAAGGGGAAGAGGGAAAGGAGACTGGGATGGAGAGAGCAGGGCCAGGCTCTTACCAGTTCCAAATGGGAAGGGCGGGAGAAGAGGGTCCCTCCCTAGGCAGGACCCAGAGTCTACCTTTTGTGGAGGAAGAGAGGGAACACCTGAAATACAGAGAGGTCTCCTAGAAGCTGGGGTTCTCTGTGAGAGATGCACTGCTGTACTTAGGGAGCAGGGGGAGGGCTTCTCCCTGCCCTTCTCCTCCAAGGGCTCCAAGGCAGCCTATAGGCCTGGTCCAGGCTTCCTCCTTCCCTCCCCTCTCATGACCCCTTCCTCCCTACTCTGGTCTATTCACTACCTCTCCCCTCCCCATTTCCTGCTGCCCCACCCCACACTTTCCACACTTCCCACTTTCCCTCTGCATTTCCCATCTGGTCTTCCAGGTGCCAAGCAGCCTTTACATCCCCATCTGACTTAGGTCAGGGCCTCGGGGAGTCCTGGATCTAGGCATTTGGGCTCTGTGCACAGCAAAAGCAGCTTGGGGCACAGTTCAGACATGACCCCAAGCATTATGGGCCAGGCCGAGCCCTGGCTTGAGGAGCGGAGCCCTATCCCCCATCTGCCACCCCTGCACCTCGCTGAGTCCGACACTATCTCCCTTTAGCACTTCAGGCCACAGTTCCTTTTTTATCTTCAGTGCAGGCTGGACATTCTCAGGACAGATGTCTGAGCGGCAAGAGACTCGCTAATCAATCAATCAGTCAACCAACCAGCAAGGCAGAGACAAGGCTCCAATTGAGAAGAGGCTCACTAATTTGGAGATTTTGAGGATGCTTAATCAAAATGGAAAAAACTCTGCCCTTCTCTGGGAGGAAAAATGTATCCTTCCATTTTGTGGTCTTTGAGTTTTTTCTGTGGGGGAGGGGCAGGAGGCAGGCTCTTGCTTCATCATCTTGGGTGGGGGCCAGAGAAGGAGTGGGAAGTTGGGGGACAAGGAAGAGGTCCTGTCCTCAGCTAGGCCTTAAAGGTTGTCAGCTTGGGCTCTGCCGGTGCCACGGTGCCTTGAGGAGCCCTACCCCACCTCCACCACTCATCCTTCGGTCTCTCTCTCTCTCCTCCCTCCATTCTCTGAGCATCCTCCCCAGATCCCGGTGGGACTGGTGTGGACGTTTACAGTGACGTTATCGCAGGCCCCCCGGGACCCAGGAAACCCCAAGAATGGCCAGCGTCTGAAGGCAGAGCAGGGACCCAGATGCCCCCGGCTCCATCCTGGGCCTTTCTTGGATCCAAGCCGGACCAACCACTCCGGCTCCCCTGCACAAAGCTGGGGGCTGCACCTCCGGCCTCAGCGGGGTTTCCATCCGGCCTCTCTGGTTCTGTCCGTCCAGCTGCCCATTCATCCCGACCTAGGCCAGGCCGCCGACCCCTCCTCTTCCCTCTCCACCTCCCTTCTGACCTCTTCTCCCCTCCCTGCCGCGCGGAAGCGCTCCATTCGCGTTTTTCCGACGTTCCCGCCGGTCGCGCCGAGTGACTAATCCCGAAGGTTGAGCAACGAGCTGGTCCTGGCGCCCGGGAGACCGCGGGGTCATTCCCCCCCTCGCGGCGCGGCACCCGGGCCTTGAACTTCCCGACCCCGCGCCGACCCGCCCGCTCCTGTCGGCTCGCCGGCTTTGCGTCTGGCTCCCCGCGCCTGCGCCCTTGCTCCGGCTGGAGGACGCGCGGCCGGGCCCTGCCTGTCCCCCAAGACTCCCCAGAGGAGGAAAGGAGGGCCTTTCCCCTTTCCAGGCTCGAGTAGGATTTCGGGAAGAGCGACGCCCCGAAAAGGCGAGGGCGAGGGAATGCTTGGCCCCGCGGTCTTCTGGGCTCGGGGTCTCTGCACGTGCTCGAGGGGCGGGTGTTTGGGGAATGCATTCTGCGCCTCCGGTTGGGGTTGAGAGTGCCCAGGGGTGCCGGCCTCGAAACACGTGCGTGCACACGGACACACCCCTTCCCCGGGCCACCGCCAACTCAGGGTCTCACTGTCCTTCCCTTGGTGACTCCTAACGCTGCTCCTCTTCGCACGCCTTCCCGCGTCCTTTCCCACCTCTCGCTGTCAGCGCCTCCCGCTTTCTCTGTCTGTCTGTCTGTCACCGTCTCTCTCCCTCACTCGGGGTGTTTATTTAATTGTTTCCTGAGCTCTGCGGCAGGCTCTCCTGCCGTCAAACTCTGCCATCCCCACTCTGCCTGTGTAATTTAAAGCTATAGTTAAATTATGACTTCTCCGGACCTGTTGTGGCACCTACGCCTAAGCCTAATTAAATGATCACATCCATTCTGAAGGCAGCTCTCTTCTCCCCTCCAACGTTAATTACAACATAAGAGGCTTTAATGGCCCGCCTCACCTCCAGCTCCTGGAAAGAAAGGTCAGGCGATTAATTTTCGTCATTAATCTTTTCCCAATGTGGACACTGTGCTGTCACTGGAGCCTATTAAACCCCCTTTGTCCCCCCTTCCAGGCTTCCTCGCCCCTCACCCCCTCCTCCCTGAGTGACTGCAGAGAAGGAAAATATTTAAGAATCACTTTGTCTCTCTGCTTTTTTTTTTTTTTCTCCTTTCCTGGAGACAGCTTCTCCTTGGGGGTCCTTAGGGGGGGTGGGAAAGAGGGAGGGCACCAAGTTTGTTTCCCTGCGGCTTCAGTCTGCACCTTTGAAGACTGCTCATGTCTAAAATGTTATGGATTCAGGAGTCAGGCTGGGAAGCAGAGAGGCTGGGTCTCTGGCATTCCATCACTCCCTGTGTGCAGGGAGAGATGAGGACCAGAGGGCCACTTGTCGGTCCTCTCTTGTGTCCTCATAGAAGAAACAAGAAATTTGTGGGCATCTAGGGTTTTCTCATCTTGGAGAGACTGTTTTTTGTTTTTTGTTTTTTTTTTCCTGCAGTGGTCCAGTTTCCTTCCCTATAATGTCCCACTGTCCCACTCCTTCCTCCCTCACCCTGCATCTTCAGCCTCATTAGGCAGGGGATAACCTAGACTTCTGCAGTTGCTGAGGGCTGAGCAACAGCAACTGGGAAGCCAGTTCTGGACCCATGCCCAGGAACTGGGTGTCCCGCAGTGTTGATGGTGGTCCTGGGCTCAAAGTGAGGAGGGGTCAGTGGAGGAAGGGCAGCTGACAAAAAAGGATTGACTGCGAGGGCTGAGGGGGCACGTGGGAGCAAGTTGACTGAGGAGGGTCTAAGGCTGTTCCTTTTCTCCAGCATTCCCAAATTCCAGCAGCGGGCCAGAAAGAGGGAGAAAGAGGAGTGTGAGCAGGCTCTCTGCAGACAGCTTTTATTCCAATCCCAGAGTTTATTTGATTTAAAATTCTAATCCAGTAGAAAATCCACAGGAAGTGGCCAGGAGGTACTTAGACCTGGCGGGAGCATGAGGGGTGCAGTACAGGTGGGAGATGCCAAAGACACATAGACTGGAGTGGCAGCTTCAGCCTGGCCCTGTCACTGTTCTCTGTAGGACCCAGCCCCATCCCAGAGGAGCTAGGACACGGACCCAGGCCAGTTGGGTGATGATTAGAAAGTGTCAAAACTAAGGGCGGGGTGGGGGATTGCATGGAGGGTGGGAGCCTATGCAGACCGGCAAAACTCCTTACCCTCACACAGTCCAGAGTGCACAGGCGCTGCCCTGCTCCCTGCAGTGCACCCAGCATATTCACACCACCTGTCCAAAGAGGCCTCGCTACACACACTCTCTATGGCTAGGAGATTCACAAATCCCCTGGAGTGACCCTGCCTGGAACACAACCCATCATCTCCAGAAAAGTGGGATTCCCCAAGCTCCAGAAACCCAGAGCTGTGGAGATTTCTGGAACTTTTAGCCCTATATAGAAAGATTGTAAGTAGGAGACAAAATGTCACTGGGACCCTGAAACTCCCTTCCCCACAGCCAGGAGAAAAGGATAGCTTGGCCACAGCATCAACAACACTGACTGACCCGTTATGCTCAGTGACAGAGTTAGGAGAAGGCCTTTTGGGAATCCAACCACACTTGTGCAAGGCCTTCTGACTCTGGACTGCGGCAGAGGGGAGGCGAGGAATTCAGTTTGCAAAAGGGATTCGAAAGACCCTGCCAGTTAGTGACCTGAATTATCTTGTGTTTAGTAAGGCTGGTTAGACCTAAATCACTGGCTTTTAGAAGGAAGAAACTTCCAGGAAACCCAAGAAGAGTTGGCTATGACCCAGGAGGCTGAGGTTCCTCCCATAGGGGCCTGCTTTCTAGGAAAGTGTCCCCTGTTCCCTGCACCTGCCCAGAGCCTGGCTCCTATTGGCATCTGCCACAAGGTGGGCATCTGTATCCTCCTGTGGCCCAGGAGCAAACCGCCCCATCCAGAGTCAGCCCCTCCCTGGATGCCCCCCTCCAACTCCACCCCAAGGACATTGGGGACATCACGTCCACAGAGCCCTGCACAGGCGGATAATAATAATTAATAACCATTAGGAACAATAAGGAGAAGACCAGTGCCCAGTCAGCCCAATGTGCAGCCTCGGCTTTTTTCTTTCTTCCTTTTTTTTTTTTTTTTTTTTTTTACTTTAATGAAAACAATGATTTGACTTTGAAGAAAGTGACTTTTTTAAAGTGAAAGCTGGATTGAGTTCCTCATCTGCCCCCTCCCCCGCACACTGCCCCCCTTCCCTTCCGAGCTCCTCCTCCCATCTTGCCCCCCCATTTTTCTCTCTCCCTTTTTTCTTTTTCTTTTAATACTCTGCGTTCTATCATGCAAATCCCCTTTCAAATTATGAGAGTATTAGAGCCATCAACGGTAATGTCACCGCCACAAAATGAGAGTGGGGACTTAAGCACCTAACGAACAATGAAATGTGCGAGCCCTGGGACAGGACAATTAAGAACTGGGCTTAGCCAGCCAGGGAAATTTATTGCTATCAAATCCATATTTCTATTTTCCCCCTGAACAGTAACCTATTTGAATATGATTAAAGGGTTTCATTACGGCAGAGAGAAAGGCCCGTGTCCCGCGGTTCCTTGTGAGCTCACAAACACAGGCTTGGAGCTGGGTGCCCCTGTGAGGATATGGGTAGGGGGCAGTAGGCAGGGGAAGGTCGTGGAGGACCCAGGGGTCCAGAAATTGAACATCAGGGGGCTGCTTCCCTGTGTAGATGGGTCTGGTGGAGGAAGCGTTTGGCTAGGAATGGGGTCTGCGAGTCTCATCCTCTGAGTTTGCAGAAGCTGCCAGAAGGTTCATTAGCAGATGGGGAGACTGAGGCACTAAGAGGTTGAGCAAATTGGTGAAGGACACTCAAATTAATGAGACTGGTAGGTCCGGGACTGGACTCGAATTCAGTGCTAATCTCTTCCTCCTTCCCTTTCCTTTCCTTTCCTTCCCTCCCTCCTTCCCTCCTTCTCACCTTTCCTTCCTCCCTCCATCTCCATCTCCATCTCCTTTCATCCTTTCCCCCTCCTTTTTTTCTTCACACCCTGTGCTCGCCCAACAGTGCTAAGCACTGTAGAGATACACTAGAAATGAGAGAAGCAGCCCCTGCCCAGGGAAATGTACAGTCTGATTGAGGAGATGAGACGTAGACAGAGGGGACTGAGAAGTGTTGGAGACAATGGACAGCTGAATGTCGAGACAAGTTGCCCATGCTGGGTCCTGAAGGCGCTCAAGATGGGTTCGGAGGGGCCGGGGGTGGGGGGCTGGAGAAGCTGCAGAAGGCTCTGCTAAAACACAGATGGCAAAGACTTCTCTTCTAGAAGTCTGCGTGTTATCTCCCTGTTCCTTGGCAGAACCTTAATAAGATCTGGCCGCTGCCCCTTCCTGCTTTGTCAGCTTCACCTAAGCCAGTCATGATCACACTCAGGATGCCAGTAGTTATCTGAATGCCCCTGTGCATTTGTATATTATTTTAATTTATAAAGTGCTTTCATATCCTGTCCTCTAATCATTAAAACGACCCTTTAGGCCGGGCTCGGTGGCTCAGTCAGTAATCCCAGCACTTTGGGAGGCCGAGGTGAGTGGATTGCCTGAGCCCGCAGGGTTCGAGACCCACTTGGGCAACATGGCTAGACCTCGTCTCTACAATAAATAAAAAATTAGCCGGGTGTGGTAGCGCACACCTGTAGTTCTGGCTACTTGGAAGGCTGAGGCGGAAGGATTGCTGGAGCCCAGCAGGTCGAGGCTGCGGTGGCCGGGAGTGTGCCACTGCACTCCAGTCTGGGTGACAGAGTGAGACTCCAACTCAAAAAAAAAAAAAAAACCAAAAACAAACAAAAAGACCCTTTAAAAGGGGCAAGGCCAATGATTGAGATTCAGAGAGGTTGAATAACTTGTCCAAAGTCACACAGGTAATAGATGACAAAGCTGGAATTTGAACCCAAGTTCCCTTGTTCTGGCTCATCGACTCTCATATATGTGCCATTTCTAGCAGGATGTACAATGACTCACATACTTTGGCCTAGCAAGCTACTCCCCATCTCTCACGTGTGGCAGCTTCCTTCTCACTGGAAGCACTGGTGAAAAAACTAGAGGCCTAGTGGGGCGTGGTGGTGCACACCTATAGTCCCAGCTACTGGGGAGGCTGAGGCAGGAGGATTGCTTGGGCTCAGGAGTTCAAGGCTGTAGTGAGCTACAATTGTGCCACTGTGCCTCAGCCTGGGTGGCACAAAGAAAAAAAAAGAAAAGAAAAAAAAGTGGCTTTGCCAGACAGATCATCTGTAACAACCCTGGCAATGGCAGATATTGTAGACGATCAGCCTCGTGTGCAGCTCACACTCACACAGGCAGAGTCATATTTGATGGGAAAGAATTAAGAGCTGAATTGTGTGGTACTGAGCCCAGAGGAGGCTGAGATCATATGGGATGACTTCAGAGTGTGGGGCCAGAGATGGCAGGAAATGAAAGCAGAGCCATAGCCTTCCTAGATATAAAGGAAAGGGGTGCCCAGAGAGAGATGTGGGAAGGGGTGGCCAGTCGTGTTTGAGGATCTGAGAAGGGGCAGGCTGAATAGTGTGACTAGAGCGAGGTTGAGGCCAATGTGCTCTCAGCTCCTCTGGCCTCTGTCTTCTCCTCCTCTAGCATTTCTGGTTCCCTGTCTTGTCTTCTGATACTTCCCCTTCTTCCTCCATGGGACAGCCCTGAATTTTTCCCAGAGACTGCTGTGTTGCACCTTGGGAACTGGTGGAAGCAGTGCTGTTAGTACCAGGATCTGCCCTGTGCCATCAGGGCCCACTATCCACCTAGAACATATGTTGCCTGGTGCTCCTGAAACTTTGGCGTCACCAGGGCAGGAATGGTGACCTGTGAAGGGTTGGTCAAGGGTGGGAGGACCCCTTCTGTACCCAGCAGTGCCCTTCCCAGTTCCCCTCACCATTCTTATAACTCCTCCATCTCCACCACCTCCCCCTTGATACTCTTCAGAGTCTGCTCATTCTTTCTTTCACTCCTTCATTACTTTTGCATTCATCCGTTCAACAAACATTTACCAGGCACGCTCTGGGATATGAAGCTGTTTTACACTGCATCCTTGGCTGCAAGGAGCTCATCATCAATTAGAGAAATGGGCATGCACACAGCAAAGAATAATGTCCAGAGGAATGAGGGAAGGACAGATTCTAGCTGGGCACAACCACCCTCTAAGGAGGGCAGAGCAGATATTGTCTCCACTCAAGAGGTTAACACACTGAGGCTCAGAGAGTTCACTGGAATAGCCCAAGGTGATGGTGAGTGTGAAAAACCAAAACCATCCACCTGACAAGTGACTTGGCCTTTCTCTCCCTACCTACTTCCTTCTAATTCTTTCCTTCAAATCATCTAATCGCATATTCAGGCCTGTTCTCTCTTTATCTGTCCAGCTGGGAGTGTTGGTTAAAATCATAAGCCCATATACTGACCGATAAGAATGGACGCTGATCATAGCAATGGAGCAGGGTCCTGAGGCCCCCTGCTGGGCGGGGTGCTGATATTTTAGCTGCTGAACCACAGGGACGGAGGTCCAGCAAGTCCCAAGGTAGTGGCTAAGATGTGGGAAGTTAGTCTTTGCCTGGCTAAGAGCAATGGCTATTTACTAACTATATGGAAATTTTAGCCATCAGCCTAGGCACAGTGGTATATACCACCTAGTTATCAGGGTTTCACCCATTCATTATCCATCCATCCACTCCTCCATCTGTTCATTCATGGTGAACTCATCTGTCCAACAACCCATCTCCCCACCCCAAACCTACCCACTAGTGTGCCCTGAATACACTAATGGGGGAGCATCTCTGGAGCTTACATTTGAACCGGGGAGCTAGGGTAGACTCATTCACAAGTTCAGCAGTAGCCCAAGAGGTGTCTCGGGACAGTGTGGGATGGGTTGCCTGGTACCTGGTACATGCTCAAAGGGCTCAGAGCAGTCAAGATTGTGTGTATGTGTGTGTTGTGGGGGTGAGCAGGGAGACTGCCGGGTGCAACAAGCCTTTGAGCAAATGAGGGTAAGTCTCCCAGCTTCTCCTGGCCCAGCCTCCTCCATCCCCAATGACCAGGTCCGAAGATTAGTTTGCTGTGGACCTGCCTATACTCTGCCTTGGAAATCAGAGAGCAGGGACCTAGAGATGCCACTGGCTCCTACTCTGGCCTCTCCTTCCAGGGCCAGCACCTTGCCTCCTGCAGGAAAGGAGCCAGCCTGCAATTGGGTTCCCAGCTCTCTTCCTCTTCCTTTTTTCTCCCTCTCCTTCCTGGGGCTGTCAGTTTAACGGACAGGTGTTTAATTCCAGCCTGTCAGGCGCCTGGAAATGCCAGCATCACCGCACATCAGTTTGTGGAGTTTGCTCTTAAGAGAGCAGTGAGAAGCTGAACTCTGCTATCTATCTGCAGCTCCCCCTCCCCCCCACCTCTTTGTCTCTGTCTCATCGGGCAAATGTGATTGCACCTTTCTTGCTGATGGTTTCCACTGGGGCAGCTGAGCTCAGGGAGCCTGGCAGAGGAGGCAAAGAACATCTCCAAGTGCCTCTAATGGAGGTTGAGTTCCCAAGTGCTGATGTCACCAGTTGTGTCCCTGGCACATGCTGGTCCTGCTTTTTAACTAATAAAGTCATGTAATAGCTAAAGCACACTGCTCCTGCAGCCCCAGGGCAGACAGCTGTCAGCTTCTCCGGCCAGCACAAGATGCTTCTTTTCTCTGCACCCACCCTCCTCAGGCATGACCATGGCACCGCATGCTCACATCTCACCTGGAAAATACATGGAGGTAACCCCAGGAATCTGCCCATAGAGCTCTGGCAGCTTGGATTGGGGTTGGAGCATGGTCTACAGTTCACTGAAGAATTGGCCACCCAGGTCCTCTATGAGCCTTTGAGAGAAGGTCTTAGGGCCTGGGGCCAGGAACAGGCCAGAGGTCAGAAAGGTGGGCCTATCTTTGGGGATTAGGAGTAAATCTTGAGGAATTGGGTCTAGAAGTTGGGGTCTCTAGGACATATCAATTACAGCCAGAGGACAGAGTAGGACAGTCCAGCTCAGGCAATGAAAGCACTTGAGTGGCATCTCAGAGGGGCATCGGGCTCTCCCTGGCACATGGCTTCCTTCTAGTTCCTTTCCTGCCCACCCATGCCCAATTCCCTCCTGCTCGTTTATCTATTTTTTTGCTTTGGCACCTCCTACCTGTCCCCCCCAAAAAGGTCCACCCACCCACATACCCCAACGAGGCATCACAGTTCCTAACGAAACGGAACCTCTGCCAGATGAAATATATTACTATTAAATACTTAATTCTTCTAGTGAGCAGAGAGCAGGCAGTATGAATACGATTATTAAAGAAAATTACTTTGGCTGATCAGATATTTCTGCATACTAATTTCTGACCCCTCTTCCCTCACTCCCGCTTCTCGTCCCTTAGAGACCAGGACAGATAAAATTCCATCACAAATAGCTGATTACCGAGGCTTGCATTAAAAATCACATTTTCTCCCTGCCTCTCTCTCCTCTTGCCTTTTCTATGCTGATGTCCTTGCTTGGAGAAGGGGTGTCCCTAGATAGCAGCTACCACTGGGCAACATCTAAGGAGACCCTATATCCGCCTTTTCCTCCTCTCCCTCCACATTTTCTCTGATATTAGCAGATCCACTATTTCAACCAGTTCCCTCAATGGGCAGAAGATCCCCTGCCCTCAAGGACCCCTGCTGTCAGTTTGTGGAGGATCTCATCGCAGCCTCTTGTCCAGTATCCAGTGCTTAAGAACATAGTGGGGCTCCACTACCAAGATGGCTGACCTTGTAGTGAGTGAAATGTCAGGCTCTTAAGAGAGGAACAGGAAGTGGGGTCAGAGGTCCCACTCTAGGGGGAGGGACTTCCTAACTGCTCAGAGCTTTCTCATTGGCCAAGTTTTGGGCCTCTTTGTAAACATCCGGGGAATACAAAAGTAAGGGAATTCATTCTTTCACCTGTTAAAGTCAGCAAACTTTTATGTGTGCATAGAGGCATGTATCTCCAATGTCTAACTCAAAATTACAATTGTGTTTTCTATGCCTTGATTATGTCATCTGCAAAATGGGGATAATAACTGCACCTACTTTATATGACTGCTGTGAGGATTGATTGCAAATATATAAAAAGCAGTTAGGGACTGGGCACTTTACAATCCCAGGACTTTGGGAGGGCGAGGCAGGAAGATTGCTTGAGCCCAGGAGTTCAAGACCAGCCTAGGCAACATAGTGAGACCTCATCTCTATGAAAAATCAAAAAATTATTTGGGTGTGATGGCGCCCACCTGTAGTCCCAGCTACTTGGGAGGCTGAGGCAGAAGGATCCCAGAGCCCAGGAGGTCAAGGCTGTGGTGAGCCGTTATCATGCCACTGCATGGGTGACAGAGTGAGATTCTGACTCAAAATAAATAAAAAGCAGTTAGAACACTGCCTCGCACTTAGCAAGTACCATGTAAGGGTTAGCTATTATTACTATTATTGTTACTATTATTACTCTTGCTATATATAATTGTAAAAATGTACTCTTCACCTGTTCGTGAATGACTCTTCCCTATAATTCCCGCATCAGAGAGAGTTTCTCCAGGGTTCTTTCCTAGATTCTCACTTGGCTTAACGAGGTTCTCAATGCCTTCCAGATCCCCTTCTCAAGGACCCTTCTATCCCACTCTGAGACCCCCACCTCGGTTCAGGCCACTGGCACCAGAGCAATTACCAGGATTCTGGCAATCGGGCGGCGAGGGGAGCATGCTAAAAATATACCCATTCCCCACAATCCCATAAGCCTTCAATTTACCTGCTTTTATAAAAAGATGCTTCCTTAGGTGTCACCAGTGGAAGGTATAATTACAGCCTGGGAATGTTAATTCCCTTGCTCCTGATATGCGGATTAGTGCTCTGCAGGGCTCCTGTCCTCCTCAGAGCCTTGGGAGGGGAGATGGGCAGGCAGCTGGGAGGGAGTCTGAGTGGGAGACAATGCCAGGCCTGGAGGTTTGCAGGGACACACCCTTAAACCAGAACCGGGACCAGTAGTTCACTGGCTACCCCCAGGAATCCCCCAGGTGCCTGGGGCTGGAGAAGGCAGACCCCAGGACAGAGAAGTGGAAACTGAGGCAGTTGTTTCAGATCAGTAAGCCTAAGTTTCATCAATGTCCCCCGAAGCTCACTTCCCCCATTTTTCTTTTTTTTCTTTCTTTTTTTTTTTTTTGAGTTGGAGTCTCACTCTGTCACCCAGACTGGAGTGCAGGTGGTCGCTCCCGGCCACTGCAGCCTCGACCTGCTGGGCTCCGGTGATCCTTCTGCCTCAGCCTTCCAAGTAGCTGGAACTACAGGTGAGTGCTACCACACCTGGCTAATTTTTTTGATTTGTTGTAGAGATGAGATCTCACCAAGTTGCCCAGGCGGGTCTCAAACCCATGGGCTCAGACAATCCACTCACCTCAGGCTCCCAAAGCATGGGATTACAGGCTGAGCCACCAAGCCCGGCCCCATTTTTCTTACATATTTTTTTTTTTTTTTGAGTTGGAGTCTCACTCTCTCACCCAGACTGGAGTGCAGTGGCTGCTCCCGGCCACCGCAGCCTTGATCTCCTGGGCTCCGGCGATCCTTCCGCCTCAGCCTTCCAAGTAGCTGGAACTACAGGCGCGCGCTACCATGCCCGGCTGATTTCTGATTTATTGTAGAGATGAGGTCTCGCCAAGTTGCCCAGGTGGTTCTCGAACCCATGGGCTCAGACAATCCACTCACCTCAGCCTCCCCAAGGTGCGGGATTACAGGCTGAGCCACTGAGCCCGGCTATTTTTTTTCAAATGGGCTGGTTGCACTGCTTTTCCCTCCAGGTCACAACAAAGCAACACAGCTTTGAGAATGCGGGAGCACTTCAGGGGTAACCTAGACAGTCATTCCCAGTGCATTCTTCCAGGGAGCTTGAGTGTTAGCTCTGGGGAAAATAGCAGAGATCTGGGTTGGGCAAGCAGAGATCACGTGGCAGAGAGGGAGGAGGAGATGAAAACAGTCATAGGAAGGTGTGGCCAGGACTATCACATAAGTAGCAAAGGGTGTTCCAGGGATCAGGGCAGAGCACCCTCACTCAGACAAGGGGTCATTATTGAGCTTTAAGGACAAGCAAGATGTGGTCTACTGGTGTCCCTGCCTCCACTCTGTCCCCCTTCAGTCTATCCGCAGTACAATAGTCCAAGGGATCCTCCTAAAGCCTGAGAGAGAGCATATCATTCTCTGCTCAGCACCCCCCTCAGTGGTTCACCATCTCATGCAAAATCATCTCTATGGCCTCAAGGCCCAACTCCTCCCCCTTTCCTGCTGTAGTTTCCTCCACAGCACTCACAGCACCCACACTTGAACGTACAGCTGTCTCTTGCGTGTCCACGGGGGATTCGTTCCAGTACTCCTGGCCGATACCAAAATCCATGGATACTCAGGTCCCTTCTAGAAAACGGCATAGTCGCTTGTCGGCAGGAACTGCCACGGTCCATTAGCTCGCCAAAATGACGAACACAGAGGGAAAGACGAGGGGCACGCGGTACATGTTCTCCAGGCCGTTCAGAAATCATAGAGTTGTTCCTTTGACCACATACACGCGAATCTACAAGAAAGGTGCCATTGTAGACATCAAGAGAATGGGTACTGTTCAGAAAGGAATGCCCCACAAATGTTACCGCAGCAAGACGGGAAGAGTCTTCAATGTTACCCAGCATGCTGTTGGCATAGTTGTTAACAAATAAGTCGAGGGCAAGATTCTTGCCAAGAGAACTAATGTGTGTATTGAGCATATTAAGCACTCGAAGAGTCGAGATAGTTTCCTGAAATGCGTGAGGGAAAATGACCAGAAAAAGAAAGTAGCCAAGGAGAAAGGCACCTGGGTTCAGGTGAAACACCGGCATGCTCCACCCAGACATGGAGAGAAACAATGGACTTTGTGAGAACCAATGGAAAGGATCCTGAGCTGCTGGAACCTCTTCCCTGTGAATTCATGACTTAATAGGTGTCAAAAATAAAAGATCTCTGGACCATTAAAATAAAAAAAAAGAAAGAAAATGGCAAAGCCAAGAGTTCGAGACCAGCCTGGGCAACTTGTGGAGACCACTTCATCTCTCCAAAAATGTTTTAAAAAGTTAGCTGGGTGTGGTGGCACATACCTGTAGTCCCAGCTACTCCAGAGGCTGAGGCTGGAGGATGGCTTGAGCCCAGGAGGTTGAGGCTGCAGTGAGCCATGATCACACCACTGCACTCTAGCCTGGGCAACAGTGAGACTCTGTCTCTAAAATAAATAAATAGATGGCGTAGCACTTGCATATAACCTATACGCATCCTCCCTTACACTTTAAATAATCTCTAGAATATTTATAATACCTAAAACAATATGAATGCTATGTAAATTGTTATATATCTATTGTTTAGGGAATAATGAGAAAAAAATGTCTGTATATGTTCAACACAGGCGTAACCGTCTGAGTCTTCACTATATTTTCAGTCCATAGTGGGTTGAATCTGCAGATGCAGAACATATGGATATGGAGAGCTGACTTTTTTTGTTTTTCGTATTTTGTTTTTGAGTTGGAGTCTCACTCTTTGTTGCCCAGGCTGGAGTGTAGTGGCACGTTCACGGCCACCATAGCCTCGACCTGCTGGGCTTAGGCGATCCTTCCACCTCAGCCTTCCAAGTAGCTGGAACTACAGATGCACGCCCGGCTAATTTTTGTGATTTATTGTAGAGACGAGGTCTCACCAAGTTGCCCAGGCTGGTCTCGAACCCCTGAGCTCAGGCAATTCTCCCACCACGGCCTCCCAAAGTGCTGGGATTACAGGCTGAGCCACCAAGCCCGGCCCACTGGAATGTTTCATGAGGACTTTTCTTGTGAGCTTCTTGAGGGTAGGGACTGTGGCATTGATATTGCAAGCCTGACAGAATTGTACAGTGGTTTATAGCCTAAGACTTCCACCTCGAGCAGTCTTGGATTTATTTTTATTTTTATTTTATTTTTGAGTTGGAGTCTCTGTCACCCAGACTGGAGTGCAGTGGCCGCTCCCGGTCACCGCAGCCTCAACCTGCTGGGCTCCGGCAATCCTTCTGCCTCAGCCTTCCGAGTAGCTGGAATTACAGGCGCACGCTACGACGCCTGTCTGATTTTTTGATTTATTGTAGAGATGAGGTGTCGCCAAGTTGCCGAGGCGGGTCTCGAACCTGTGGGCTCAGGCAATCCACTCACCTCAGCCTCCCAAAGCGCGGGATTACAGGCTGAGCCACCGAGCCCGACTCAGTCTTGGATTTAAATCCTCAGTCTCCTACTTGGTAGCTAGCTGACTTTAAGTTACATCCCCATTTGTAAAATGGGAATACAGATATTACCACCCCACAGGATTGTTTTGAGGATTATTGAGCTAATACATGTAATAGATATATATTAACGAAATGTAAAGAACTCTTCTGTCTTCTCCCAGTTACCCTGTGTTTTCCTGCTTGGCACTTCCCACTCCTGCAAATATTGAATTAACTGCATCATCACTAGATTGTAAGCACCATGAGGGCAGGAGCCAGCAGAGCCCAGCACTATTCCTCAACATAGTCATAGCTGTTAAATAATCCTGCTAAATGAGTGAATTGTTGTTGTTAAACACTTAGCACATTAAATTCAACTGAAACTAAGCTGCTGAAGAAAAGAGAATCCTGATCAAGCCAAAATGACGGTAGTTCTTCCCAGGAATCCCAGAGCCTGTGGGAGCTTGGACAGAGTGGGCTTCCCTTGAAGACAGTGGGCAGTGCCACCTGGAAGGGGCTGGGCAAATGGACAGCTCTATTTCTTTCTTTCTTTTTTTTTTGAGTTGGAGTCTCACTCTGACGCCCAGACTGGAGTGCAGTGGCCGCTCCTGGCCACCGCAGCCTCGACCTGCTGGACTCCGGCGATCCTTCTGCCTCAGCCTTCCAAGTAGCTGAAATTACAGGCGCGCGCTACCACACCCGGCTAATTTTTTTTTGATTTATTGTAGAGATGAGGTCTCACCAAGTTGCCCAGGTGGGTCTCAGGCAATCCACTCACCTCAGCCTCCCAAAGCACAGTATTACAGGCTGAGCCACTGAGCCCGGCTTGGAGTCATTCTTAAGTAAAATAAGGGCGAGGTGAACATAAGCAGTGTCCTTCTGAGACGGCTGATCTGATAACCAAGATGGCTACTAAGTGACTGACAGGAGGCCAGCATCTACAGCGTGGACACACTGGACAAGGGAGGGATTCACATCCTGGGGAGGGACGGGACAGGACAGCATGAGACTTCCTCACACTACCAGAAAGGCACACAATTTAAAACTTACAGATCGCTTATTTCTAGAATTTTCCACCTAATGTTTTTAGACCTTGGTTGACCATGGGTGACTAAAACCGTGGAAAGTGAAACTGAATCAAAGGGACTACTGCTCATATTTTTGTTGAATGGGTGCAGGATGAAATTGTGAAGGAAGGTCCTCGTGTCCTTGCCCTCTGACTGAGCCAGACATGCTGATGGCAGCTGCTGCTGGGCACCCCTGAGCCGGTCCCGGTATGGGGCCAGTTGTACTTGGCCCTTTCCTCACTCTTGATTGGACTGCTCCCTCCCGCTGGAGGAGGAGAGATTTTACAAAGAAGCTGGCGGCTCAGCAGGACAACTGAGGAAAATCTAATAACCAAATGAAAAACTTGATCAGTATATGCAAAAGAGTTCTAGGTCATGTGAACAAAAGCCTAACTTGAATCATAAAAATACAGAGTCAGACTGTGCGCTGTGGCTCATGCCTGTAATCCTGGTGCTTTGGGGGGCCAAGGTGAGGGTATTGCTTCAGGCCAGGAGTTTAAGACCAGCCCGGGCTACATAGCTAGACCCCATCTCCACCAAAAAAAACAAAAAAACCCCAAAAAGTCAAGTGTGGTGTTATGCATCTGCAGTCCCAGCTACTCAGGAGTCTGAGACAAGAGCCTAAATCCAGGAGTTTGAGGCTGCAGTGAGCTATGATCACACATTTCAACCTGGGCAACAGAGTGAGATCCTAGCTCTAAAAAAAAAAAAAGAAAAAGAAAAAATCACAGCCTGTCACTTCCCAACCTTGAGCCAGTTTACAGAACCCCCGGAATGAAGGGAAGGACCTCACCACACTGCCAAAAATTTAAACTGTTACTCTTTTTCCCAGCCTTTCCCCAAAGGGAACTACAGATTTTATCAAGGTGACTGTGCACTGGAGAAACAAAAATAAGTAGACCCTTCAGGGACCATTAGACCCTGGCTCTGAACTGTCACTAACTCCAGGAGACCCAAAATGTCACTGTGGCCCTCCAGTTACAGCAGGGACTTATGGGGTCAGATGATCCATGGGGCTTTAGCTCAAGTCATCTCACGGTGGGTCCATCAGGTCGCCAAGTCCATCCTGTGGTAATTCCCCCAGTTCCAGAATGCATTGTTGGAATAGACCAGCAACTGGCAGAATCCTCACTGTCTAGAAAAAAGGGAAAACATGATATAAGGGTTGAAAGGAGGCACACAGATGTATTATGAGCATGCTAGGGACTCTAGACTGAAAAGTGACATTTTTGTTCCTATTTGATAAATGAGAAAACTGTGGCTCAGATGGTTAGGTAGATTGCCGTGGACTTCCCAGGGTGCCAGCCTTTCTGCTCCTTCCCTTCCTTCTCCTGGGCCACCAGGACACACTGGGACCCTGGGTCTGTTGTGTTGCTTCTGCCAAGGGACAGGCAGGCTACTGGGTTCACTGCTTTCTCAAGAAAGGGAGACTTGGCTGGCCATGATGGCTTACACCTGTAATCCTAGCACTTGCGGAGGCCAAGGCAGGAGGATTGCTTGAACCCAGGAGTTTAAGACTAGCCTGGACAACATAGTGAGATTTCATCTCTTAAAAAAAAAAGTAGCCAGATGTGGTGGTACATGCCTGTAGTCCCAGCTACTCAGGAGTCTGAGGCAGGGGGATCACCTGAGCCTAGGAAGTTGAGGCTGCAGTGAGCCATGATCATACCACTGCAGTTCAGCCTGGGCAACAGACTGAGACCCTGACTCTAAAAAGAAAAAAAGAAGAAGAAGAAGAAGGTAAGTCTTTGGAGTAGACACTTTTTTAGACTAAGGTAGAAACGGGAAATTCTATCTCCAGCCAGACCTTAAAACCTGAAGGACAAATGTCCTCCAAGAGTCTTGAGTAAGGATGGCAGAGTGGGCTGAATGGTGGCCTCCAGAAAGACTTGTCCTAACTCTGGAAACTGAATGTGTCCTTATTTGGAAAAAAGTCTTTGCAGCTGTAATTAAATTAAGAATCTTAAGATAAGACCATCCTGGATTAGGGTGGGCCCTAAATTTTTTTTTTTTTTTTGAGTTGGAGTCTCACTCTGTTGCCCAGACTGGAGTGCAGTGGCCATCCCGGCCACCGCTGCCTCAACCTGCTGGGCTCTGGCAATCTTTCTGCCTCAGCCTTCCAAGTAGCTGGAACTACAGGCGTGCGCTACCACACCCAGCTAATTTCTTGATTTATTGTAGAGATGAGGTCTCACCAAGTCGCCCAGGCGGGTCTCGAGCCCGCGGGCTCAGGCAATCCATTCACCTCAGCCTCCCAAAGCGCAGGATTACAGGTTGAGCCACCGACCCCAGCAGCCCACAGTCACAAAACCTCATCTCTACAATAAATCAAAAAATTAGCAGGGCGTGGTAGCGCGCGCCTGTAGTTCCAGTTACTTGGAAGGCTGAGGCGGAAGGATTGCTGGAGCCCAGCAGGTCGAGGCTGCGGTGGCCGGGAGCGGCCACTACACTCCAGTCTGGGCGACAGAGTGAGACTCCAACTCAAAAAAAAAAAATTAGCTGGGCATGGTGGCGCACGTCTGTAGTTCCAGCTACTCAGAAGGCTGAGGCAGAAGGATTGCTGGAGCCCAGAAGGTCGATGCTGGGTTGGCCATGAGCATGGGTGCCACTGCACTCCAGCCTGGGTGAAAGAGTGAGACTCCAACTCAAAAAAAAAAAAAAAGAAAGAAATGAAGAGAGAAGACTCAAATAAGCTCAATCAGAAATGAAAAAGGAAACATTACAACTGCTATGATGGAAATTCAAAAGATAATCCAAGACTATTATGAACATCTCTATGCAAACAAACTAGACAATATAGAGGAAATGGATACACTCTTTGAAACATACAACTCTCCCAACCTTGAATCAGGAAGAAATAGAAACCATGAACAGACCAATAATGACTAGCAAGAGTGAACCATTAATTAGAAGTTTCCCAACCAAAAAAAAAGTCCAGGACCTGGTGGACTTACAGTTGAATTCTATTAGATCTTCAAAGAAGAACTGGTACGAATTTTACTGAAGTTATTCCACAAGATTGAAATGGAGGGAATCTTCCTTAACTCTTTCTACGAGACCAGTATCACTCTGATACTAAAGCCAGGAAAAGACACAACAACAAAAGAAAACTACAGACCAACATCCCTTGTGAACATAGAGGCAAATATCTTCAACAAAATATTAGCAAGCAAAACTCAACAGCACATTAAAAAAACAATACACCACGACCAAGTGGTTTTATCGCTGGGATGCAAAGGTGATTCAGCAAGTCAATAAACACGATCCACTACATAAACAGAATTAAAAACAAAAATCATACGATCATTTCAATAGATCAGAAAAAGCATTTGGCCAAAATTCAGCATCCCTTCATGATAAAAACCCCTAGCAAAATAGGCATAGGGAGAACATTCCTCAAAATAATAAAAACTATATATGACAACCTGCAGTCAATGACATCCTTAATGGAGAAAAGTTGAACACATTCCCCCTCAGAACTGGAACGAGGCAAGGATGCCCACTTTCATCACTCCTGATCAACGTAGTACTGAATGTCCTAGCCAGAGAAATCAGGCAAGAAAAAGAAATAAAGGGTATCCAAACTGCAAAAAAAGAAATCAAAACATCTCTATATGCTGATGATATGATCTTATGCCTAGAGAACCCTAAAGATTCCTCCAAAGACTCCTGGACTTGATAAGTACATTCAGTAAAGTTTCAGGATACAAAATCAACATACACAAATCAGTAGCACTGCTATACACCAAAAACAACCAAGCTGAAAACCACATCAAGAACACAATTCCATTTACAATAGCAGTCAAAAAGCTAAAATACCTAGAAATATATTTAATCAAGGAGGTGAAAGATCTCTACAAGGAGAACTACAAAACTCTGATGAAAGAAATTGCAGAGGACACAAACAAATGGAGAAACATCCCATGATCATGGATTGAAAGAATCAACATTATTAAAATGATCATATAACCCAAAGAAATCTACAGATTCAAAGTAATTCCTATCAAACTACCAATGTCTTTTTTCACAGAATTAGAAAAAAAAATCCTAAAATTCATATGAAACCAAAAAAGAGCCAGAACAGCCAAAACAATCTTAAGCAAAAAGAACAAAGCTGGAGGCATCACATTACCCGACTTTAAATTATACTACAAGCCTGTAGTAACCAAAACAGCATGGTACTTGTACAAGAACAGACACATGGTTCAATGGGACAGAATAAAGTATCCAGAAATAAACCCAAATATCTACAGCCAACTGACCTTTGACAAAGCAGGCAAAAGCATACACTAGGAAAAAGACACCCTATTCAACAAAGGGTGCTGGGAAAATTGGTTAGCAACATGCAGAAAATGAAACTTGATCCCTGTCTCTCCCCATATACAAAAATTAACTTAAAATGGGTTAAAGACTTAAATGTCAGACCTGAAACCATAAAAATCCTAGAAGAAAATCTAGGAAGAACTCTTATGGACATCAGCCTAGGCAAAGAATTTATGGCTAAAATCCCCAAAGCAAATGCAACTGAAACAAAAATAAATAAGTGGGACTTAATTAAACTAAAAAGCTTCTGCACAGCAAAAGAAATAATCAACAGAGCAAACAGGCAACCTACAGAAGGGGAGAAGATATTCACAAACTATACAACTGACAAAGGACTAACACCCAGAATCTACAAAGAACTCAAACAAATCAGCAAGATAAGAGAAAAAAAAAAAAAAAAAGTGGGCAAACAACAAGAACAGACATTTCTCAAAAGAAGACATACAGATGGCCAACACACATATGAAAAAATGCCCAACATCCCTCATCATCAGGGAAACACAAATTAAAACCACAATGAGATACCACCTTACACCTGTCAAAATGGCTGTCATTAAAAAATCCAAAAGCAATAGATGTTGGCGTGGATGTAGAGAAAAGGGAACTTATACACTGTTGGTGGGAGTGTAAATTAGTAGAGCCTCTATGGAAAGCAGTATGGAGATTTCTCAAGGAACTAAAAGTAGATCTACCATTTGATCCAGCAATCTCACTACTAGGTATCTACCCTAAGGAACAGAGGTCATTGTATAACAAAGACACCTGTGCCTGCATGTTCCTCACTGCACAATTTACAATTCCAAAGATGCGGAATCAACCTAACTGCCCATCAGCTGATCAGTGGATAATGAAAATGTGGCATATACACACCATGGAATACTACCCAGTCTTAAAAAAGAATGAAATCGTGCCCTTTGTAGCAACATGGGTGGAGCTGGAGACCATCCCAAGTGAACTGACTCAGAAACAGAAAACCAGACGCTGCATGTTCTCCCTCATATGTGGGAGCTAAATGACCACCAAGATGGAAATAGTAGACACTGGGGACACCAATACGGAGGGAGGGAGGAGAGGGGTGAGGGTTCAGAAACCACCTAGGGGTCACAATGCTCGCTATCTGGGGAATGGGCCACCTGAGGCCCAGTCCCCACCTCTACACAATATGTCCGTGCAATGAATATCATGTGTACCCCTGGATTTAAAACAAAGAAAGCTGAAACAGAACATGCCATCTAGTAATTAAAAAAAAAAAAAAAAGAGGTATGCAGAGATTGGAATGATGCTGCCCCAAGCCAAGAAACATCCTGAAGACGGAAGAAGTTAGAAGAAGCAAGGGAAGATTCCCCCATAGACGCTTCAGAGGGAGCCTGCTGACACCTGAATTCCAAACATCTGGCCTTCAGAACTCCAAGAGAGTAAATTCCTGTTATTCTTAAGCCACCAAGTTTGTGGTGAGTTGCTAGGGTAGCCCTAGGAAAGTAGGCTCTGCTTAGGACTGGAGGAACACCCTGATAATTATGAGATGGGTCACCACTGTGAAGTGTGTGTGCACAGAGAGTGTTGCTGTGCCCACTTCACAGATGTGGAGACTGAGGCTCAGGAGGTTACGCGTTCTTGCCAAGCCCCTCCTCCAGAAAGAAGACTTCCAGATCTGACTGGCCTGAGTCTGCATGCAGCTGCTGTGCTCTGCTGCCCGCATCCGTGGACTCTGATGAGCCATGTATTGCTCACTCCGCCTTTGCAGAAGCCCTAGAATCAGACTGGCCACGTGGAGACCCACAGCACTGGGCACATGTCTTTGGTTTCAGGTCCGGGAACCGCAGTACCTGAAGCTCGGTGCCAGGGGTTGCCTCGGCCGAACATCACCATGCCTGCTGCCCTTGGCTGGGCCCCCAAGGGCTGCAGAGGAGGAAAGAACCTCCCACTGCCTGCCTGTCTCTCCTCTGTGCCTTCTTGCCCCTCCTCTGCCCCACTTGACTGAAACCATCACTTGACTACCAGCCTTGCCCCATCGCTCTCTGGAACATGTTGCTTGTCGCTGTCATTGGCTGCCTTGCCTGGGAGCAAAAAGAAAAATGGTTTCAGACTCTAAAGCCACCCCCAGAGGTGGAGGTGTCAGGGGTGGCTTTGCAGTTGCTGGCACAGCTGCTTTCTGGCTGAAACATGAGTCTAGCCAGACCTGCACGCCTGCATGCCAGCAACCACAAGGCTGTTCGCAATGTTACCGCCACCTTCCGTTGAGAAAGATGCTGCAGATAAGAGTCAGGGAGGTTGCCTCTGCAGACCCTTGTACTCAGTAGGTGCTCAAGAAATGTTGGCTGGATTGATCTGAGAATAGGTGCCACATACTGATCTTTTCTGTCTGTCAGAAGGCTGGCATGTGAAACTCACCTCCCCTAGCAGTCTTCTGCCTAGGCACCGTGCATGCTCACCCAGGGAGCTGCCTCAGTGATGGGAAGAACTGTGTGCATAGAAATGCCTAAGAGTGGTTCCTCTGTGCAAAGAAAAAGGAGTTTATATAAACAGACCCACAAGTGCAGGTGGATGCATGTTTTTTTCCTGGGAAGAATCACAGAAACTGTTAACAGTGGCTCATTTGGGGGATGGGGTGGAGAAGAGGTTGATGGGAAGGCAACTTTTTTCAGCACCATCCCCCCCACCTTTGCGGTCTGTTTTCTAACTTTATGTGAGTGTGAATTTCATTCGTATTTCAAATGTCAGTGGGGTTACTTGGGTAGCACAGTTTTGGCCATTTTGTTTGTTTTCTTTTCTCTCTACTTTTCCAGAGCTAGAAACATTTTTATAAATACATTTTCTTTCTTTTTTTTTTTTTTGAGTTGGAGTCTCCCTCTGTCGCCCAGACTGGAGTACAGTGGCCGCTCCCGGCCACCGCAGCCTCCACCTGCTGGGCTCCGGCGATCCTTCCCCCTCAGCCTTCCAAGTAGCTGGAATTACAGGCGTGTGCCACCATGCCTGGCTAATTTTTGATTGATTGTAGAGATGAGGTCTTGCCAAGTTGACAAGGCGGGTCTCGAACCCACGGGCTCAGGCAATCCACTCACAGCCTCCCAAAGCGCGGTATTACAGGCTGAGCCACCGAGCCCGGCTAATGAATACATTTTCATTTGTGTTCTCGAATGAATGGTGTGGAAAATTTTTTTTTTTTTTGAGTTGGAATCTCACTCTGTCACTCAGACTGGAGTGCAGTGGCTGCTCCCGGCCACTGTAGCCTCAACCTGCTGGGCTCCAGCAATCCTTCCGCTTCAGCCTTCCAAGTAGCTGGAACTACAGGCGCACGCTACTGCGCCCGGCTAATTTTTTGATTTATTGTAGAGATGTGGTCTCGCCATCGCCCAGATGGGTCTTGAACCCGCGGGCTCAGGCAATCCACTCACCTCAGCCTCCCAAAGCGCGGGATTACAGGCTGAGACACTGAGCCCGGCTGGCATAGAAAATTAAACAAGGAAGAAAAAAAAAAAGACTGGAAAACACATGCCAGGATTTTAACTATGGTTACGTCTGGTCAAGTGGATGATTGGACTATGGTTTAATTACTTTTTTCTGTTTTGTTTTTTTTTGAGTTGGAGTCTCACTCTGTCGCCCAGGCTGGAGTGCAGTGGTACGCTCACGGCCACCACAGCCTCGACCTACCGGGCTCAGGCGTTCCTTCCACCTCAGCCTTCCAAGTAACTGGAACCACAAGCATGCACCATCATGCCTGGCTAATTTTTGATTTAATGCAGAGATGAGGTCTCACCAAGTTACCCAGGCTGGTCTCAAACCTGTGGGCTCAGGCAATCCCCTCACCTCGACCTCCCAAAATGCTGGGATTATAGGCGTGAGCCACCGTGCCTGGCCTATTTTTTTCTTTATATTTGGTCTCCTTTGCAGCCCAAACCAGCACAAGTCATTTTAAAGGGAAAATCATCTATTCAGGCAGCAGGTGAGACCACAGACTGGGGACTCTATTTGGGGAGGGCACCCAACTGTCTTCTCCCCAACCCCATCCTCTGTCCAGGCCACACTTGATCTGTCCTTGGAAGCAAATCCCCTTTAATACCTGAATTCATAACCCATAACCCCCAATGTGCTCTGTCAGGAATAGTCTTCATTGTACCAGAAAACACAAATTCAGGGAAAAATCTGAACAGTTATTTGTGGTCCCTGGGAGAAGACACTAGACAGACAAGCGGGACTGATATGACTATGATATGATATGATTCTAGACTCTGGAAGCAAGCCCTCTGAAATGGAGTCCTAGTTCCACTAGTTTACAAGTTGTGCAACTGCGGGCTGGTGACTTACCATCTCTGTGCTTCCTGTCCTCATCTGTAAATGGGTATACTCAGAGTTCCTAACAGAGAGGGTCATTTGTGAGGCTTCAGTGAGGAACAATAGGTGGCACATTCAGTGCCTACCAAAGGACGGCTGCAGTTCTTACTGAGTAGCCAGAACAGGAGGCGGTCCTTCCTGGCAGCTGTTCTTGGAACCACAGCCATGGGTACCAGCATCTCATGCATCTTGCACCCAGAAGACAACACTGGACTGACTATGTCAATCCTAGGGCTCCAGAGAGAAGCAGGATGTCCCATGAGCGAAGTCCCATGGGTCTTGTTTTATGTTTTGTGTTTGCTTTTGATTTGTCAGAATCAAGGCGACTTTTCCAAAGGACAACTGGAAAGAGAAACCAAGTGATTCTGACCTTGGACATGCAGAGGGCATGATTAGCTTTCCTGCAGACTGCAGGTATCAGCTTGGGGACATATGACTTGAGCTGCAGGTTTGCAGGTTCAGAGAGATGCTGTGTCTCAGGTTGGCGGGGCAGCCAGGAGTCTCCTGGCCTCATTCCGTTATGTGGGCACCTCTTTCTGGGACTCCAGGCTCCCCACGACTACCCAAGGCCTTTTGAATTAGTCTTAGGACTGGGGCCTAGAAATCTGTATTTTGGCCAAGATCTTTCCTGCTGCCCCTGCTGTTGGAGATTCTAATGATAAAGCGAGTTTGGGAACTCAGTCCTAGGCTTGCAGGTGCAGGCACTCAGGTTAGTGCAGGGCCTTCCCCAGGCAGGGCCCACGCTAAGAGCCCAGGACAACCCTGGCCTCTCACCCCTTTACCCTCAGGCTTGGACAGCCTTGGTCTCTCACCCCTCTGCCCTCGGGCCTGGTACAGGACTCAACGGGTGCGTTCTCATGGAAGGAATGCATGGATGGATGAATGAATGGTGTTTACAGCCTGGTGATTCCTTCCCTGCAGACTGGCTCGGAGGGAAGAATTTTCCAGATCACCAGGGCCTGTGGAGGCCACCACTGTTGGCAGGCCCTGATGGTGGCTGAGGGCGGGGACAGACACCACAGTGCACATCAGGAGGCAGTCAGATTGACAAAGACTGCCTGGGGTTTTGCCTTTCTATTTTTGCAGGGTGTGTGTATGTGTGTGCATGTGTGTGTTTGTGTATATGTGTGTGCGTGTGTGTGTGTGGTAAAGGCAGAGGGGTGAGAGGTGGGGAGGTGGGCGATGGGTGAAGTACTTTTTGTCCCTGAGTTTTGAAATCCCTTGTCCCACCTTCTGAGATGGACACATTACTACAGGAAAGAGGGGCTTGGGGACTGCAATGCTGGCTCCTGGCCACGCTCCAACCTAGAGACGCTGCCAGAGACCCCCACTGGGGTTTAGGTTGCTGGTTCCCAAAGAGCTAGGGGATGGCAGGCAGGGCAGAGTGAGAGATAAAGGGACATTCCCCGGAGGAAGGCGCGAGTGGGGGTGAGTGGAGCCTTCAGCAGCTGCGAGACCCCAGCTGGGCAGTCAGAGGCTCTGGAGAGGCTGGAGGAGGGGGCCTAATCGCCACTGCTCCACACTGGGTCGTGCCGGTGCCAGGAGGACTCCCTCTGGGGTGGCGCCTCCAGGAGGCAGGATCTGCGGAGGCTGAGCAGGGGTTTCTGCAGAACAGCATCCCTGAGGAAAAGCAAGGGGATGTCCCTAACCATCACCTCTCCCCACGGCTTCCCAGCCCCCAAGGCCTTGTGGAAGAGGCAAGGTGGGTGCTCAACTCTCAGGACTTCATCTTCCTTCTTGGCAGGGGAAGAAATGGGAAGAAGGGGTCTCACCTCCTGAGACCTTTCTCCACTCCCCACCTTCCCTGGCCGGCACCACGGAGAGGAGCAAACCCTGGCCCAGCGAACTCAAGAAGATGGGCCTAGCCCTTGGCCATGCCAACTCTGCCCAGCTCTGCCCAGGCCCCTCTTTGTACTGACTGAGTGCCCTGGCCCTCAGGCTGGGCTGCAAGAGGCCCTTCCTATAGGGCAGGGAGGGGAGAGGGAGAGAGCAGGGCTGTGGCCTCACTCATTTCGCTAGGCCTCTGACAGGGACCTCGCTCTGGGACGGAGGTCTCTAATGTTAGATCATTACTTCTTTTTCAGAGAATTTTCCAGTGTGCCCTTCAAGGAGTAGACACATTTCTCCCAACCCTTTTCCACTGGCTCTCCCCCATCCTCTCAGCTCTGCCTTCCCTGCCTACTTTCCTCTCTCCCTTCCCGCCCTGCCTTTCCTCTTGGTCCTGTGCCTTTACCTCCCTTGAATCCCTGCTCCTCAGCCTCGTTCCCTTCTCCTCCAGCTCCTGGAACTGACTGCCAACTGCGCCGCTAATGAAAATACATACCCACGGGCTTCTTGGGTCTCCTACCTATCCATGCGACATTTCCTCGATGCTCCCAGCGTTAGCTTTTCTGAGCCCTGCAAATCCAGGTGATGAGCTCGTGGTGGGCGTGTCCATCTGGGCTTACCTGGTGAGGTGGGTGCCAAGGACCTGAGGTAAGCTTCTCAAGGTCTCAAGGGCACAGCAACATGTGGCTTTGATGACCTTCCTCCCCCGGTCGCAGGTCTGGGCTCCTGGGCTCCTGAAGGAGGGACCCAACCTAACACAGGCCAGGCACCTGTAATTGGACTGGCCAAGGTGGGCTCTGCCAGGGCTGATGGACAGCAGGTGGGTGAGCAGAGAGATGGGGCTGCAAAACTGGCCCTCACCTGGCCTTGCAGGGAGGGCAGGAAGAGGGTGCTTGGCTTTGGAGGGAGAGGACCAGGTTTTTAGCCCTGACATGAACTCTGAGCAGATACATCTGATGGAGAATTCAAGTAGTGGGAAGCTTCCAAGTGTGGACTGGTTGGCCTATTCGTGGCACAGCAAACATCTGTACTTGAGGGACTGCACTAAGGCTCATTCGCCTACAGGACAGAAGCATCATTAGAGGCAGAGGGACGCCTATCTGTGAGCTCCCGGGGCAGGCCTGTAGGCCCCAACTTAAGTGGAGAGTGCCAGGAGCAGCTGCAGAACATGGGGTTTGACCTGAGACGCACAGGGGTGTACAAAGCAGGTGATAGGCACACAGTTTACACAAGAGCATACATATTTGTGTGCTGGGGCTTAAGTCCCACAGTCTGAGTGCCTTAAACCACAGAAATTAATTTCCTCCCAGTTCTAGAGGCTGAAGTCCCAGATCAAGGTGTAGGCAGGGTTGGTTTCTTCTGAGGTCTCTCTCCTTGGCTTGTAATTAGTTCATCCTGCATGTGGGAGAGAGAGTGAAGGTTGTCAGACAGGAGCCACACAATCAGGCTCAATTTTCTCACGATGACACATATAAAAATTCATAACTAATAACTAATAATGAATTTGTCAACATCTTTCAAAGCAAGGAATCAGGGTGGGGGATGGTATGACTTACAGGCTCTTTTATGGTGAAATGACAGAGACTCGCCCCAGCTGGGGTTCCCGTCTGGGCTGTGCCATCCCATCACTGTGTGTTCTAAAATGAGTCTCTCTCTCCCTCTCTGAACCTTGGTTCCCTTAACTGAGGAAAAGGCCTGGACATTGATCAATGTCATTCACTCCAGCTTGAAAACGGTGAATTTAAGAAACAGCACACAGCATCAAGACAAGGTTTGGGGAAAGGGTGAGAGAAGAGAGAGCAGAGGGTCACTGCTGTGTTTACTTTTCTTTTCTTTTTTTTTTTTTGAGTTGGAGTCTCACTCCGTCACCCAGACTGGAGTGCAGTGGCCGCCCTCGGCCACCGCAGCCTCGACCTGCTGGGCTCCGGCGATCCTTCCGCCTCAGCCTTCCAAGTAGCTGGAACTACAGGCGCGCGCTACCACGCCCGGCTAATTTTTTGATTATTGTAGAGATGAGGTCTCGCTTGCCCTGGCGGGTTTCAAACCCGCGGGCTCAAGCAATCCACTCACCTCAGCCTCCCAAAGGCGCGGGATTACAGGCTGAGCCACCGAGCCCAGCTTGTGTTTACTTTTCAACACACATTTCCCTGTTACTCCTCACCACGGTCTTCATCGGGAGGTGTTATGACCCCATTTCACAACTTTGGCCACAGAGAGTGAGGTTAGGGAATTTGCACAGCCAGCAAGTGGCAGAACTGGGATTCAAATCCAGGTTTTTCTATCAACCCATGCTCCATCCATACTGGGTTAATAAGCCACATCTCTGGCTAGTTGCTAGCCAGTCCTAGCCGTCTCCCACCACTGCCTCGTCATTGGGTTCAGTTGTCACTTGGATACTGAGTCCCAGTCATGCTAAAATTACTGACTCCTTCTCCCTTTTGCCCTACCGTGGTGCCCTACCGTGGGTCTGGGTTTGTTATTGCTGTGGATTTTTAGTAGGGCAGGGGTGAACTCCACTGGAACCGTGTAATTAAAGTGACAACAGAGCAGCACACAGGGAGTGACGGACAGACAATGGCCCCGTGGAATCTCACCCCATTTCAGATCATTAGCTGTCTTCCTCCACAACGTGGTTGAATGGAAAGCCACTGTGACTTTTCCTCTGTTGTTTATCAGAATCCGTTTCCAAAACATATAAAAGCGTGGTGAGCTCCCCACACAGGTTGGAGGGTCACCAGCTGTTTTGGGTGGACATTTGTATTTTGAGAAAAAATTGTCCCGGTATTGAAAAACAGGACTGAGCTCTCCAGAAATATCCTGACGCTAATTTTCAATTACTAACTAAGAGCTTGGGAAATCCAACGATTTGGGGGGAGAGCTCTGTGTGCAGAGTCTGTTAGGAGTGGCCTGAGGATGGACCTCTGTGGGAGTAAAGGATCAGCACAGGGCAGAGGAAGAGGGTCAGCTCTACTGTGGTCGCAACAAGACCTTGGCCCATTCCATGGAAGCTCTGGGGCCAGGATCACTTTTGTAGGGACCTGACTGGTAAAGAAAATGGGTAGGAGCATTATGGACTGCATTGTGTCCCTCCAAAATTCATATGTTGATGCCCTTACCCTCAATATGACTATATTTGGAGATGGGCCCTTTACAAAGGAATGAAGGTTAAATGAGGTCATAAGGGTGAGGTCCTAATTATATTGTACTGTGGCCCTTATAGAAGAGGAAGAGACACTGGAGTGTTCTCTCTCTCTCCCTCTCTCCCTCTCCCTCTCTCTCTCTCCCTCTCTCTCCCTCTCTCTCTGTCTCTCTCTCTCTTTCTCATTTGTCCCTCTCCCTTCATGCTCCTCCCCTGGCAGACAGCATGCCCAGAGGAAAAGCCACAGTGAGAGGGTAAAGAGTATTTCACAGTGTCAATTAGGAAGATGGGGAAAGGGGACAAGATGGCATCGGAACTAGTGGGAGCGTGAAAGTCTCTGCAAGGGCAAGTGTCCATAAAGAGAGTCTGCAT
>CAUYQG010097862.1:0-12190 GCA_963574415.1 Tarsius wallacei
CTATCTGAACTTTTCCTAGAGCTATCAGGAAGTGCTTCTTTTTTTAAATTTGCTGAGACAATAGGAGCCTGAAATTCTTTTTTTGAGTTGGAGTCTCACTCTGTCGCCCAGACTGGAGTGCAGTGGCTGCTCCCAGCCACCGCAGCCTCGACCTGCTGGGCTCCGGTGATCCTTCCGCCTCAGCCTTCCAAGTAGCTGGAACTACAGGCACGCGCTACCACGCCCGGCTAATTTTTTTGATTTATTGTAGAGATGAAGTCTCGCTTGCCCAGGCGGGTCTCGAACCCGCGGGCTCAGGCAATCCATTCACCTCAGCCTCCCAAAGGCGTGGGATTACAGGCTGAGCCACCGAGCCCGGCTTGGAGCCTGAAATTCTTGGTGGTCATTGTCACTTCATGAAGAAGTCTGCCTCAGAATAAAACCTGTACCAAGGAAGAAAGAGAAAGAGAGAGAGATTGATTACCGATTACCTTATTTGAGCCCCTGAATCCATCCAGTCCTTGGACTTTCAGTTACCGTAGTTCATGAATTCCACATTTTTTTACTTAAGCCAATTTGTGTTATGTTCTGTCACTTGCAACCAAAACAATATAGTACTTATACAGTTATTTTTTTATGTTGCTGATAAAGAAGACCAGAAACGTAAGCCTTCTTCTGAACACAAATATTTACATGATGAGTAAGACTCAAAAAAGTCAAATCACAACTTTGACGATAGCAGTGAGTGTAATGAACTGGAAGCTTATCAGACTAGAAGTCAGAAAACCTGGGTTCCGATCCTGGAAGTTTCACTTACCTGTGTGACTTTGTAAAATTAACCCTGTATCAAAAGAAGTAGTGTACACATAATCTTTGAATGTTGCATTACTAGAGTTTCCCCCAGAACTTCTTACGTATATCGAATAATAAGTTTCAATATTAGTGGAGGCAACACCTTGGCCTAGATGCTGCTCAATCTCTCATATATACGCCTTGATCCGAGTGATAGAATGCCTTTAAAGATACACTTAAAAATGCATCTTAAGAGAGTTTAAAGACAAGCTGCCGACTGGGAAAAATATTTGCAAAACACGTATCTAATAAAGGGTTTGTATCCAAAATATGCAAAGAACCCTTAAAACTGAACAATTAAAAAAAAAACCAAAATGGGCAAAAGATCTGAACAGACACTTTGCTGAAGAAGATACACAATATGAAAAGATGCTCAACACCATATGTCTTTAGAGAATTGGGATTTAAAATATCAACGAGATACCACTACACACCTATTAGGATGACTAAACCCCAAAATACTGACACCACCAAATGCTGGAGAGGATGCGGAATGTAAGAAAACTCTCATTCATTGCTGGTGGTAACACAAAATGGTACAGCCACTTTGGAAGACACCTAGTTATTATAAAGCTAAACATAGGACTACCATATGATCCAGTGATTGTGCTTTTAGGTATTTATCCAAATGAATTAAAAACTTATGGCAACACAAAAGCTGGCATGTGAATACTTATAGCAGCTTTATTCATAATTGCCAAAACTTGGAAGCAACAAAGATGTCCTTCAATAAGTGAATGCATAAACAAACTATGGTACATACAGACAATGGAATATCACTCAGGGATCAAAAGAGATAGCTACCAGGCAATTGCTAAGGGAAAGAAGCCAGTCTGGAAAGGCTACACCTTGTAAGACTCCAATGATGACATTCTGGAAAAGGCAAAACTATGGAGACAATAAAAGAATCAGTGTTGCTAGCAGGAGATAAGGGAAGGAAGGTAGGGACAAACAGACCAAGCACAGGGCATTCTTAGGGTAGTGGAACTATTGTGTATGAAACTGTAATGGTGGATACAGGACCAACGCCACGTATTACTGATGAAGGAAATTGTGTGGGGAGGGGAAGGCTGTACATGGGAACTCTTGGTACTTTCTGTTCGATTTTGCTATAAACCTAAAACCACGACAAAAGTAAAGACTATTGGGCATGGTGGCTCATGCCTATAATCCCAGCACTTGGATGGGGTGAGAGGATTGCCTGAGTCCACGGGTTCGAGACCAGCCGAGGCAACTTGATGAGACCTTGTCTCTACGATAAATCAAAGAATCAGTCAGGCATGGTGGTGCGCACCTATGGTTCCAGCTACTTAGAAGACTGAGGCAGAAAGATCACCTGAGCCCAGCAGGTCAAGGCTGTAGTGGCCTTGAGTGTGCCACTGCACATCCAGCCTGAGTGAGAGAGTGAGACTCTGACTCAAAAAATTAAAAAAAAAAGTCTGTTCATTTTTTTAAAAAGTCTCTCCCTATTTCCTTCCTCCTCTCAGCCTGAAGTCCTCTGTAGAACACCACAGTCATTTGAAATGGGATTTGGAAAGACAATACCATGCTCTTGAATCCTGGGAGTCCTAAGAGGAAGTAGGACTAGCATTTCACGGATAGTAGAAACCAGGAAAACCTAGACCTGTTGAGATCCAAAGTGAATCAGAATGAGAAGTGAGTGCCTCAGACACTCACTTAAAAAAAGAAAAATTATTGTACTCGCTCCATGAGCATTTACTGAGTGCCTGCTGTGTATCAGGCACTGGACTAAGAGCTGATGTTACAGTCAGAAACCAAGTCCCAGCCTTACCTGGACTTGGGTTCTAGTGTGGGGAGAAAAAAAAAAAAACATGTGAATGTTCAGACTGTCAGATGTAGTAAGTGCTATGTAGTAAGATACATTTAGCTGGGAGAGAGTTTGGCAGAAGCTATTAATTGTTCCATAGCAGGCATTTTCCCTTTTATCTTCTAGAAAAAGGACCCCACTTCAAGGTTTAGTTGGTGACGTGTCCTGCACGGCAGACTGCCTTTCCCAAGCCCTTTGCTGGCCCTGTACCTAGGAATAGCCTGTGGCCGATTTTAGCCCCTGGCAAAAGCGCTCTGTGTGCCTCCAGGCCACTTGTGGAAGAAGCTACTTTGTTTTGGAGGTTTTGTGTTATTGTAGCTTGGCTGATACCACACTGAGAGAACCAGGGCAAAACAGGGGGTGTTTTCTGTGTTATATGGGGCAGTGAGGGAAGCCCTTCCTGACAAGAGAACATTTAAGCAGAAACCTGAAAAAAGAGAGGGTAGAAGCTGCTTAACAAGAACAGGCAGAGAAACACAGCAGGTGCAAAGGCACTGAGGCAGGGTTGGGCCCCACGCTGGTTCAGGAACAGCCAGAAGCCCAGCATGTCTGGAACACAGTAAGTAAAGAGGAGAGATAATCAGAGGGGATCTGGGGGGAAAGAAAGGCCATAATAGAAAATTCTGGAAACGGCCTTTAGCAAAGAGTTGACAGAAAGTCCCAAGGCAAGGACAATGGAAGAGAGTGCATGGAAGAGAACAGAGCCAGATGCCTCATGGGAGCAGAAATGAAGATGGCCATCTCCTCCAGAGCATCTGTGAGCTGAACGGGGCTTGTGTTCATAAGGAATTCCCAAGGGAAAACATTGTGGGGCTCAGCATATACTCATGGATGTATTCACTTACTCAAATACTATACTATAATCAAAGCCTGTCTGGGAGGATGCATTTTCCAGAAATTCAATGGGGATTCAACCCAAGTGGTGAGTAATATATCCCACTGAAAAGCAACCAGACACTTTTATGCCCAGAAACGTCTCTACACAAGAGCTATGCCATCACAGAATGATAAGCATTTACCTAATTTTCATTTTACAGACTAGGGAATCCCAGAGAAACGAAACGGCTCACCCAGGATGACACAGGAAATTAACGGCAAAACTGAGAACTAGAATCCAAGTGTCCTGACCCCCAGTTTAATTCCCTTTCCAGTACAATCAACTGTAATTCATGCCAGGTACAAAAGGTAGTGGTGAATATTTCAAGTCACAAAACAATTTTAGTGACTTTCGAACTGGGCGTGGTTGGGAAATCTATTATTTTGTGTCGGCAACAGATTTTCTTCATGATGATTCTTTGCATAAAACAGCATGGGATGAAAAACTGTCCTGACAACACACAAATCAGATCATCTGGATGGAGATAACTAGTATTAATAAGGCCTCTTATTTATAAACGACTCACGGTTTTTCCAAGAATTTTGCATTCATTACCTCCTCTGATCTTCATGGCAGCTCTGTGAGGTAAGCATGGTAGCTGTAATTTCCATCAGATTATAGAGAGAGAAATAAAATAATGTGAGAGACAATAAGTGACTCAGCCAAGGTCATGTGCCTTTGCTTGATGGTGCCAGACTTTCTCACTTCAAGTCCAGAGATCTTGGCGCCACACACGTCTTCTCAGGTGATTCATAGCTGGCACTTTATACCCTTGCTACATACCAGACACTGTTCCAAGCGCTTGCATTTAATGACTCAATTACTCTTCTTACTAGGTAAATTTTATTGTTATCCCCATTACCCATGGGAAAACAGAGGCACAGAGAGACAGAGTCGCTTGCCCAGGGTTACATAGCCTCATAAAGGAGCCACAGCTGGGACCCAGGCATATGGAGGCCGTGTTCAGAATCTGTGGTCTTAGCCACTGCACTACACCGCCTTTTCAGCCAGAAAGACTCAGAGACAATGGTACGATTCAGATAGCTCAGGGCACAAGAGTCTCTGAGTTCAAGTCAGATACCTTGTAGCTCCTCTGACTGTTGGAAGCCCTTCCTTGACGTGTGTGGCTGCTTGGTCTTGTTATCTACCTAAGTGATAGAGCGATGTGGTCAAAACTTAGTTTTAAAGCCGTTTTTCTAGGTGGAGTAGAAAAAGCACTGTGCACGACCACAGCTATTTGGCATCAACGTTGAACATTTTTACAGGTGGGAGGGAACTGTCTGCTGTTCTGAAGAAGAAGCAATGCTGAGCAGTCATCACTTCATTTTCTTTATTTCTATTTTTAGATTTTTTTAGACATAGGGTCTCTCTCTGTCACCCAGGCTGGAGTGCTCATAGCTCACTGCAGCCTCGAACCCCTGAGCTCAAGCGATCCTCCCATCTCAGCCTCCTGAGTAGCTAGAACTACAGGTGTGCACCATACCTGGCTAATTTTTTTTATTTTTTGTAGAGACAGGTTCTTGCTATGCTGCCCAGGCTGGTCTTGAACTCCTGGTCTCAAGCGATCCGCCCCCAACTTGCACTTTCTTTTTCTTTAATTCATTAATAATATGGAGAAGGCAAATGTTGTTTTCATCTATTTGCCCTTTTTATGGTACTTCAGTTTTCTCTTAGGGAATTCCCCTTTGATTCATTCTCAGTCCCTGTAGTTTTGATACCAACACATCCCTGTCTCCATATGATGCATGACCCAGGTCCAGACAATCAGAGTGTTTCTCTCTGTGGGAAAATAAGTCGTTGAATCAGGGATAGGTATGTGATCCTACTCCATCCATTGAAATTTGGCTGTAGGACTTTTACTTGAACTGTTGGGGAAAGAAACCCTCTTTCTACTTAGTGACTAGTGCATAGAGTCTAAGCTAGAGGCTACTGGTGGACTTGCCTGAGAGCAAAGCTAAGACAAATAAAGGAAGAACCAAGAGATGGAAAGAAAATCAAGTCCCGATAACAAATTCGGGGCATTTGCCCACATTTTATCTACACTTAGACTTTCAGTAAAATAAACCAGTAAATCCCCTTGTGTGTTTAAACAAGTCTGAGTTGGATTTCTGTCACTTGCAACCTAGATTAGTTTTTTTATGATTAGTTAATTGCTTTCATTAAAACAGGCATAGTTCATACACTAGACTTTATGCCTAGCCTGGAAACTTGGAAGTTCACTGTATCTATTCCCATAATAAGGCCACATAAAAACAACTATGTGGCATGCAGGAGGTCCACCGTTGGCTGGGCAGTTCTGCTCTGGCTTGGTCTTGGTTGATCTTGGCTGGACGTGTTCATGCATCTGTGGTCAGCTGGCTAACTGACTAGGGGCTGGATGATCTGGCACAGCCTTGGCTTTGGTGACTCAGAGACTTGACTCTGCCTCACGTGGTCTCTCATCATCCAGCAGGCTAGCCTGAGCTTTTCCCTTGGCAAGGTGGATTCTGAGAGACACTGGCAGAGCACAAGGCCTAGGCTCAGAACAGTTATACCACCATGTCTGCAGCATTCTACTGGGCAAAGCAGGCCATGAGGATGGCCCATATTCAGGGATGGGAAAATGGTTTCTGGATAGAAAGAACTGCAAAACTCCCCCTACAAAGGGCATGGACACTCCAGGAAGTCATGGACAATCAGAGCCATTTTGCAATCGGTTCACCATACTTCTCTTTGTTCCCATAAGTAAACAATGGTGACAAAGAGATAAAATGAGCATATGGATATGGAAACTCAGCCAGGGGCTCATAAGCCACAAATTCCTTCAGTGCTCCAAACAGGGTATGATGTCAAAGTGTCCTCCTGATCCCACCCAGCAAGCACATGCGATTTTTTTTTTTTTTTTTGAGTCAGGATCTCACTCTGCCACCCAGGCTGGAGTGCAGTGGCACGATCATTACGATCACGGCTCACTGAAGGCTCGACCTCCTGGGCTCAGGTAATACTTCTGCCTCAGCCTCCCATGTAGCTGGGACTACAGGAATGCACCAGAAACCCGGCTACTTCTTTGATTTTTTTGTAGAGATGAAGTCTCACCATGCTGCCCAGGCAGGTCTTGAACCCCCCGGCGCAGGCAATCCTCTTGCCTTCACTTCCCAAAATGCTCGGATTACAGGCGTGAACCACCATGACTGACCATGATTATTTTTTTTAGTTGGAAATCGACACAGAAACCTTGTTCTAAAAGAGACTTTAAAGGACATCTGGCCCAACTGCCACATTTTTTCAGAAGTTAGGAGATTTGCCCAGGGCAACACAGTGAGTTAACGGCAGAGACACATCTAGACCCTTGCCTGGTGACTCCTGGTGCCACAGGCTTCCCACGACCCAGTGCCGATCTCTTCTCACTCCAAGGTTTAGCTGTTTAGTAGTGGCGACGGCTTCACTGTTAAGTCACTCAGCGTGGCTTTTAATCCAGTCCTTGTCACTTATTACTTATAAGACTTTGGACAAACTATTAAAGCCTCTTTAAAATATTTTAAAGAGTTTGATTTTTTTCGTTAATGAGGAAAGCAGATGGAGGGTACACTTAAGAGCTTTTTAGGGGTTAGTCTGGGAATGGAATATGTCATTTCCGTTCCCTTCCATGAACTCAGTCACACGGCCGCATCTAACGGCGAGAGGGCTGGGAAACGCAGCCTAGCTGTGAGCCCAAGAAGAGAGCGGGAGTTTTGGTGAAGGAATGGCTACAAGTCTGTGCCATTAAGCCTCGAACCTTGGCAAACTTACTCAATTTTTCTCTGGTTCAGCTTTGTCACGTCCATATTGAGGATAACGGTGGCGCCTCCTTCAGAGGCCTGTTGTAGGGTTAATTACATCAGTGCTATAAAGACCTTAGAAGATTGCCTGGCTTTGAGTAAGCAGCCATCAAAGTCATCTGCTGTTGTCATCGCTATTGTCACCCTTAGGGACTCAGCTTAAGAGTTGCTTGTGTGAAGTCTTTCTTCCCCTTGCTCCTTGCCTCGTGCCTGTTCTCTCTACCAGAGTGACATTGTTTTCTGCTTGGTCCCTCCTCTGCATGCTTCTTGAGGGCAAGGATTGTGTTTAGCTGTGTTGATATCTGAAGTAACTCCCACAGTCTCTGGAATATTACAGGTACTCACTGAACAGTTGTTGGAGGAAGAAAAGAGGAAGTGATGGGCAGTAAGGAAAGCCACGTCAGGCCAGCCTCTTGTCCTGGGTAGACTCATGAAGGGCAGCCTAAGCCGGGCTTGGTGGCTCAGCCTGTAATCCCGCGCCTTGGGAGGCTGAGGTGAGTGGATTGCCTGAGCCCAAGGGTTTGACACCTGCCTGGGCAACTTGGTGAGACCTCATCTCTACAATAAATAAAAAAAAAAATCAGCCGGGCGTGGTAGCGCACGCCTGTAGTTCCAGCTACTTGGAAGGCTGAGGTGGAAGGATCACTGGAGCCCAGCAGGTTGAGGCTGCGTTGGCCAGAAGCGTGCCACTGCACTCCAGTCGGGGAGACAGAGTGAGACTCCAACTCAAAAAAATATATATATATATAAGAAAAGGATGGACAGTGATGGGAAACTATGGGGGGGGGGCAGGGAGGGGAAGGGAGGTGGGATTAACGGTAGTCAATATCTATCTGGGGAATGGGGGGCACACCTCATCAACAAGGATCGCCGGGGCCCCAGCAGGTCGAGGCTGCGGTGGCCGGGAGCGGCCACTGCACTCCAGTCTGGGTGACAGAGTGAGACTCCAACTCAAAAAAAAAAAAAAGAAAAGAAAAAGAAAGGGCAGCCTGGTAAGTGGCCCAGCAGCTTTGGAAGTCACCATAACCCAGGTCCTGGGAGGCCACTTGAGACTGAATTCCTGCCAGCCTAGGGCCATGGCTGTCTACTTACCTTTCTTTTCCCTTTTTTTTTTTTTTTGAGTTGGAGTCTCACTCGATCACCCAGGCTAGAGTGCAGTGGCCACTCCCGGCCACCGCAGCCTCGTTCTGTTGGGCTCGGGTGATCCTTCTGCCTCAGCCCTCCAAGTAGCCGGAACTTCAGGTGCACACTACCACACCCGGCTGATTTTTTGATTTATTGTAGAGACGAGGTCTCACCATGTTGCCCAGGCGGGTCTCGAACCCTCGGGCTCAGGCAATCCTCTCACCTCGGCCTCCCAAAGTGCTGGGATTCTAGGCTTGAGCCACCGCTCCCTGCCATCTGCTTACCTTTCATGCACGGAGGAACCTCTGGTTCCTTCAGCCCTTGCTGCAGCCCCCACAGCTGAGATGTGACTTGCCATTCTCTCGGCTGGCTGCAGGGCATCTCATTCTACCCCGAGGCTGCCCTTACTCCACTTCTGAGAGTGCTGGAAGAAATGTGTTTGGACCTTCACATAAGCAGATATGCAAGGGAGTTGGCATCTCATGGAGCTGCTCATCTCAGGGGTTAGTGGATAAATGCTCCTCTCTTCTGACTCTTGAGCAGACGATTCTGATAGGGTGACTGACTTGTCCTGACTTTCCTGAAGCCTGAGTTTTCTCTGGTTTGGCACTGGAAGTCTTCTGTTGCAATTGGTCACCATGATTCTGAAGTGCATTCAACAAGACTCCTCAAGGAGTCCCAACGGGGTGAAGATCCTAATTTTACCTTTTTAACCTAATTTTATACTGTTTTACCTTTGTCTGCTTCCTTGGGATTATGTTCCAAAATAACCTGCCTATGTTTCAGGTTTTCTTTCTTTTCTTTTCTTTTTTTTTTCTCTTGAGTTAGAGTCTCACTCTGTCGCCCAGGCTGGAGCACAATGGCAGACTCACGGCCACCCCAGTGTCGACCTACTGGGCTCTGGTGGTCCTTCTACCTCAGCCTTCCAAGTAGCCGGAACTACAGGGGCATGCTACCATGCCTGGCTAATTTTTGATTTATTGTAGAGATGAGGTCTCACCAAGTTGCCCGGGCTGGTCTCGAACCCACGGGCTCAGTCAATCCACTCACCTCAGCCTCCCAAAGTGCTGGGATTACAGGCTGAGCCACCGAGCCCAGCCCGTGTCTCAGGCTTTCTGGGAGAAACTGGTTGGCACTGCTGAACTCATGTGTGCAGTTGTGAACGTTTCCAGCTCCAGGAAACCAAAGAAGACAGAGGCAAGGTGCAGCAGTCTTTTTTGTGTTGCTACAAAGGAATCCCTGTGGCTGGGTCGTTTATAAAGGACAAAGATCTGTTTGGCTCATGATTCTACATGGCCGTCATCTGCTGGGCTTCTAGTGAGGCCCGGGAAGCTTTTAGTACTGGTCGAAGGCGGAAAGGGAGCTGGCTTTTCACATAGTGAAAGGGAGAGCAAGAGAGAAAAGGGAGGGGCCAGCCTCTTTTTAAACAACCAGCTCCTGTGTGAGCTAATAGAGTGAGAACTCATGTATTACCTTGGGGAGGGCACAAGCCTTTCATAAGGGACCCGTCCTCATGACCCTAATATCTCCTGCTAGGCCCCACCTCCAACACAGGGGATCACATTTCAACAAGAGATTTGTAGAGGACAACATCCAAACTATATCACAGAGGACAAGTCAGGGTCCCAAACAAAGGATCACTTTCCTGATGTTGCTACAAAGTTAATCTGGAAGCTATGGTACTGTCCAAAGATAGTATCATGAAATATTTATCACAAGGTTTAATTGCTTGAACACACACCAAGGGTTAGAAGGACCGTAGACAGGCAGTCAGGAGATTTAACTTATAGTCCTGCTACTGGGATTTAAAATCCAATGTGATTTTTGGCACATTTCATCTCTTTGGGCCTCAATTTCCCCATCTGTAAGATTAGGAGGTTGGGCCAGGTCTTGCTTTGACCAGGTGTCCTGTCTCAGCTGTTGCAGTTACTCATGGTGGGCCGTGGCTTGAGGGGTGTCAGGGGCCCAATTAGGGCACTAGGCTTGGCAATGGAGGGCAGGGCTGAGGGTTCACACCCACACCACTAGTGGAGTACGTGGTGCAGAAAAGATTTATACGTGGGTCATGGCGTAAGAATCCCCAACTAATTTCCCTTGCAACATTTTGAGATTTAGCAATCTCAGAGTCTCTTTCCACAGTGCCAGTGAGACAAACTTTCAGGGCCAAGACTTTAAGATTGAACAAAGGGCTGCAGGATCTTCAGCCGTGACCAGCACTACCGGTCTGGTTGGCTCCACCTGCTTGTAAGAGCCTCTGCTGAATATTCAGCAATGTTTTCAGCCAAACAACTGCTGGTAGCTTGAAATCAGTCAGGGTGAGAGTGTTGACACCAGCGGAGTCAGCAAACACTCCCCATCTCCACTTCTCCCTGAGCCTGTTCACCAGTACATCCCTGCATCCAGCTGTGGCTAACTTAAATATGTGTGTCTTAAAAATAATTTTTTCTGCCCGGCGCGGTGGCTCATGCCCGTAATCTCAGCACTTTGGGAGGCGGAGGCGAGAGGATTGCCTGACCTCAGGGGTTCGAGGCCAGCCTGAGCAACATGGCAAGACCTCGACTCCACAATAAATCAAAAAATTAGCTGGGCATGGTGGCGCATGCCTGTAGTTCCAGCTTGGAAGGCTGAGGTGGAAGGATCACCTGAGCCTAGTAGGTTGAGGCTGCAGTAGCCGTGAGCATGACACTGCATTCCAGCCTGGGCGACAGAGTAAGACTCCAACTCCAAAAAAAAAAAAAAAAAAAGAATTTTTTCTTCCTCTGCTTTTTGGTTTGTGGACACAAAGAGCAGAGTCGTTAAAACCTGTTTTTGGCTGGGCACAGTGGCTCATGCTTGTAGTCCCAGCACTTTGGGGAGGCTGAGGCAGGAGGATTGCTTGAGGACAGGAGTTCAAGACCAGCCCAGGCATCATATTGAGACCTTGTCTCTATGAAATATTAAAAAATTAGCCGGACATGGTGGCTGTGTAGTAGTCCCAGCTACTTGAGAGGCTGAGGTAGAAGAATTGCCTGAATCCAGGAGGTCAAGCCTGCGGTGAGCCATGATGGTGCCACTGCACTCCAGCCTGGGCAACAGAGTGAGACCCCAACTCAAAAGATAGATACACAAATAAAACCTGTTTTTCTCTCTCCCCTCACAGATTCTATGAATCTGAAAGAGGCTAATTCTTCCAGAGTCTTGGCAGAATCCCACAGCCCCGAGCTCTGCAGGTTCTAACATCCAGGTGTGTGCGGCTCCAGGGAGTTTGTCCTTGTGACGAATCAAAGTTTGGAGGATATTTGGGGACTTTGGGAAGTTCTTTAAGGGTTTTAGAAGCCTGCTAAGAATCCTTGCTTGGGTCCTTGACACTCCCTGGACCCCCCTCCCCGGAGGGCCTCAGGGCATGCTGCATTTGTAATTTTATAGTCTAAAAGGCCTCTGACCATCCCAAAGGGTCTACTCTTCAGAGCTGCACAAACTTTGGGCTGGCTCCTGCCCGTAAGAATGAATCGCACCACGTGTGAGGCCCTTGGTCCCGGCTGGCCGTTGTAAGAGCTTTATAAACAGTCTTTGCTGTTGCTGGTGAAGGTAACTTCCCTCCGTTCTCATACGCACCATGTCATCTCTCCTCCACTCCCTAACGCCAGCACCCATCCACACCGGCAGCGAGCATTCTCTTCCTCCTGCAAGGTGGGCTTCTTGCCAGTCGCCCGCCACATACCCCTGCCAGTGTCACTCACCCCCCTCACTGCT
>CAUYQG010097870.1:0-24197 GCA_963574415.1 Tarsius wallacei
TGAGAGTCAGTGGAAGCCAGTAGGTAATGCAGCATCAGAAGCGATTATGTAGCCGGCATTCAATGCATGATGCTGGGGAACTGCAGGGGCAGAATGGGCAATCTTGCTACAACACGAACAAGTCCAAAAGAATCATGGCATTGTGGCTAATAACGGCATTGCTATTTCTTTCTTATGATTGAAGTCGTAAAATGAGCCGGGAATGGCACTTGTCACAATAAAGAACATGGCAGTAAAAGATGTTTACTAGACTTGTACAAGAAGAAAGGGAGGCTGGATATTATGTTCAGGTGCACAAATTGGGCAATAAATATCATCCTAAATCTTCATTAACGCATCACTGTACCTCACATAAGCTCATAAACTTTGTAATCCACTAAAAAAATAAAATTGTTTATATAAACAAGGGTTCTGCAAAGGAACCCTGTGCACAGAGTCCAAGCATGCCAACATAAAAATGAAAAACCTGTTCCAGACCCTGTGGTTTTCGCATTCTCTCTGAATTCATTATTCCTCTTAAAACGTTGTCTATTACCCGTCCCCAGTCAATAGACAAATGAATAAAAAGAGAAAAGGAAACACGGAACAGACTTCTCTTGTAATTTAAAGAGAACTGTGGTGAGAGACGGATGATCTGTAGGGAACTCCACTGCAAATTACAGCAGAAGGCCTGCAATTACTGAGAGGAAGAAATTGCATGTTTATAAGGTCGAGTAGAAAGAAGCATCTCAGTGCTATTCTCACATAGTCCGTGTGGATAATTGGATAGGATTCTTTAAACTGATCTTGGTCATGAACTTTTTCTCTCGTGTGAACATCCTTCTGAGTCCTTCTACTAAATAAAGAGGCTTCACACTTCTGTAATTCTTGGTATTCGCTTTTCCTGTGGTGGCAATAATCAGGGCACTGGAGCTGTGATTTATGAATCCTGGTGCTGCTTTTAGAATACATTTTCATAGAAGCTTTGGGCTTCAGTTTTAAATGATCTTGAATTAAATAATTCAGTATGTTTAATTTAATCAAATAAAATTTAAAATGAGAATGAAAACATAAGATACGGACTCAAGGAAACCTATTTTTTGTTTATTCCTCTTTAGGGTTTCAGACACTGAAAAATTAAGAAACATAACGGTTAATTTGTGATTTCGGTAACTAACGTGCAGATCAACGGTAAAACAAATGCATTAATGTTTTACTTAAAAGAATTGCGTTTCGTGAATTTTAATCTCTAAAAGTACTAACATTTTTTACTTTGAAATAGGAAAAGATCTTTATTTTCCTTGAAAGCGTCATCGCTTCCCCGCCGTGTGCTATAAATATCCCTGGGAGAAGGTCCCCTCTTTTCAGTCTTAGCCCTTGACTTTTCATACCTGTGAGCTCCCTTCTCTCCCAGGACTTTGTGGGATCCTTCTTTCCTTTTACAGCTTCCTTCTATTTATTGAGTCTGTGCTGATTAATTTTATGTGTCAACTTGACTAGGCTAAAAGGGGCTCAGACATTGGGCTGAACATTATTTAATATGTGTCCGTGAAGATGTTTCTGGATGAGATTAGCATTTAATTTGGTAGACTGAGGAAAGCAGATTGACCTTCCAAATCCTATCACAATTATCCACATGGAAAATGATTGAAAATAGCCTGAGATGCTTTTTGCTCAAATACTGCCCTTGCTGATGTGGATGGGCCTTGTCCAACCAGTTGAAAGTCTGTAAAGATGTAAAGGTTGAGAAGAAGCTCAACCTTTGAAGGGAAATTCTTCCTGCCTGCTGGCCTTCAAGCCAAGCCATTGTTTTTCTTTTTGTTTTAATTTTTTTTAATTTTAAAGATGTGGGGTACAATTCAGGGTTAGGAATACAAACGTTGATTATGTAGGAACCCTTATTGATGAGGTGTGTCCCTCCCTACCCTAGCAGTTTCCCTCAACTGCCAATCCCTTTCTGTAGTATTATGATAATTGTTCAAGGTCCACTCATGAGTGAGAACATATGGTACTATGTTCTTTGTTTCTGTGATAGATCACTGAGTATGATCGACTCTAAATCCATCCAATTTGCTGTGAAGTTCATATGTTTGTCCTTCTTTGTGGTTGCATAATATTTCTTTGTGCATATATACCACATTTCTTTTATCCAGTCCAGCTTCAGTTGGCAGCGTGGTTGGTCCCATGTTTTTGCTATTGTGAATAGAGTTGCAACAAACATGCGTGTGCAGGTATCCTTTTTGTAGAATGATTTGAGTTCCTCCAGGCATATTCCCAATAGGGGAATTGCTGGGTCATACGGAAGGTCAGTTTCTAGTTCTTTCAGAAATTGCCACACTGTCTTCCAAAGAGGTTGCACTAGTTTGCATTCCCACCAACAGTGTAGAAGCGTTCCTTTTGCTCTGCATCCTCATCAGTATCTGTTGTTTGTTTCATTAATGATGGCCATTCTTAATGGAGTTAGTTGGTATCTCAGTGTGGTTTTGATTTACATTTCTCTGATGAGGGAGGCTGAGCTCTTTTTCATGTGTCTGTTGCCGCCTGTATACCTTCTTTTGAGAAGTGTCTATTCATGTCTTTTGCCCTCTTTTTAATGGGGCGTTTGTTTTTTACCTCTCGGAAGTTTGAGTTCCTTATAGATCCTAGATGTCAGGCCTTTGTCTGATATACAGTTGGCAAATCTTTTTTCCCAGTCGGTGGGCTGTCTCCCTGCTCTTTTGATGGTTTCTTTGCTTTGCAGAAGCTCGTTAGTTTGATGAGGTCCTACTTGTCTATCTTATTTCTTAAGGTATAGGCATTTAGGGTTCTGAATAGGAACTGGTTGCCAGTTCCAATTTCCATAAGGGTGTCTCCTACATTTTCTGAGATTCTTATAGTTTAGAGTTTTACCTTTAGGTTTTGATCCATTTAGAGTTAATTTTTGTGTATGGTGATAGGTAGGAGTCCTGTTTCAATCTGCATGTGATCAGCCAGTTTTCCCAGCACCATTTACTGAATAGGTTCTCCTCTCCCCGGTGGTTGCTGTTGGAGGCTTTGTCAAAGATGAGTTGGTTGAGAAATTGAGGCTTTGCTTTTGGAATCTCTATGCTGTTCCATTGGTTGATGTAACAGGCAATTTTTCAAGAGTTACCTCTCTCCCCACCTTTTGGAGTCTTCCAGTGTCTGTTGCTCCCATCCTTATGCCTTATCCCACCTGTAAGTGAGAGGATATAGTATCCATTTTTCTATTTCTGTGTGAATTTACTTAGAATGTTTACTTCCAGCTGCATCCCCATTGGTGCAAATGATTTTTAGTATTCCATGGTGTATACATACCACATTTTTTTCTCCAGTCTACTGTTGATAGGCACCTAGGTGGGATTTTTCTATTGTGAATAATGCTGTGATAAACATAAGAGTGCAGGTGTCTTTTTGGTAGAAAGATTTGTGTTCCTATGAGTATATAACCAGTAGTGAGATTATTGAATTGAGTGATAATTTTATTTTGAGTTCACTGAGAAATCTCCAAACTCCTTTCCAGAGGGGCTACAGTAGCCTACATTGCTGCCTACCAACAGCGTATGAGAGTTTTCTTTCCTCCAAGACCTCTCCAATGTATCTTTTTTACTTATTAATAATAACATTCTGACAGGCATAAGATAGTATATCACTGTGGTTTTGATTTGCATTTCCCTGATGCTTCATGAAGTTGAGCATTTTTTTGTATGTTTGTTGGCAGCTTGTATGTCTTCTTTTGAGAAGCGTCTGTTCATGTTCTTTGCCCAAGTTTTTGTGTTTTTTTTTTTATTTCCTGTCAATTTGTTTAGGTTCCTTATAGTTTCTGGATATTAGTCCTTTGTCAGATACACAGTTTGCAAATATTTCCTCCCATTCTGTAGGTTGTCTAGTCACTCTGATGCTGATTTCTTTTATTGTGTAGAAACTCTTTAGTTTAATTAGGAATCACTTGTCAATTTTGGTCTTGTTGCATTTAATTTTGAGGGCTTGATTATAAAATTATTGCTTATGTCAATGTCCAGAAGATTGTTTCCTAAGTTTTTTACTAAGATTTTTATAGTTTGAGGTCTGACATTTCAGTCATTAATCCATCTTGGTGAAAAGAGGTTCAGCTTCGTTCATCTGCATATTATTAGTCATTTTTCCCAGTACCATTTATTGAACAAGGTATCTTTTCCCCAATCCTGATTTTTCAACTTTGTCAATGATCAGTTAAAAAATAGACATATAGACCAATGGAACAGAATGAAAAACCCAGAAATAAAACCACTGAACTTCAGCTGCTTCTTAAGCTAGGCAATTGCCTCAAGGGTGAAGGTGGTGCCAAAATTAGGATTCCCTCTCACGTGCTTCCCTTCCTTACAATGTTGGGCCTTGGCATCAACGTTTATTTGTTGGTGCACTGATGTCTTTAAACAGATTTTTGAAATTACGTTTATTACTCTTCTAGCTATTATTGGTGGTAATAATTGTCTTCTAGCATAAAGTTAAAACTTTAAAATATTTATTTTTTAAAACCCCCAAACTAAGCCATTTGGCTACTATTTTTTATTTCCTTTTAGGCTTACTATATATGATCTCATTTTTGTGTTAGATTGTATAGCAAGTAATGAAATAGATAAAAATCCACTATAAATATATGTTATATCCTTTTGACTGAAAAGTACATTTTGGAAGTGTTGAGCAGAATTCTGATCAATATGCTTAGGGATTGACTCTCAGTTTCTGAGTATTGATTCAGGGAAAAAGATTCCAAGTACTTTAAACATTGTATTCAATTAGCACTAGGAAAATAGGAATTAAAAATCATGTCCAGTACAATTTATTTCAAATTATATAATATATATTATTCTGGCAACATTTTAGAGACCATCACACAATGCAAATTAGATATTATATGATGAAATATGAGAAAATAAAAATAACAATTTTTAGAAGATCAAATAAATTTGAACAATTATATTCTTTGTTGAAATTCTGCACACATAAAGATAAGAATTTAGAAAATATAAATTTACCACGCACATTTTTTATGGGTGATTGCTTTTATTATAAATTATTTTCTTTAGCAAAAGGGAAGTCCTTTTTTATAAATAAGATTACATGGTACTTGTAAATGATAGTTTAAAAGTTGCTACTTACTGGCCCAAGGGAATATGAAGAAAAGGAAGCTTAAATTATTGACCTTATAATAATTTCTGCACAATAGGCAATTAAATATAATTCAACAGATGAGTTAAATAACTAAAACAATAAAGTTTTCCTTTGCCAACCTCAGTCCTTATCTACACATATTACTTTTCCAAGAGATTGGCATACTTGTTTTCTAAGTGGATCTTGATCCCTAAGTGGATCTTGTTCTCTAAGTGGACAACTCTAGCTAAGAACCCTTCTCTCTTATGTCCTATAGTCAGTAACTCTGATGTTCCTCAGAATGTGGGATATGAAAATTACTACTGTAATTATCCCCTAAAATATTATTTGGGTATTACTGATTTAATTTTGGGTGACAAAAAAAGCATATATATCAAAGTTTTTCACTTCAGGAACTTACTAGCTGAAATGCAAATAAAATTATATATGACATATGACTAAAAAACAACTAAACAGTTATAAAATACATGATCGCATAAGGCAGGTTTGGACAAGTTATATTATTCAGCACTTAGTATAATTCTTTTACAATATGATATTTTTTCCTTCAGCCACCCAGTAGTCAAAGTTCAAATAAATTATAGTTAAATAAGGTCTTAAATGATGCCCCTGCATTTGAAGTCAGAGTAGTACTTCCTTTTAATTACCGGGGTTTTTAGTGCAGTTGTTAAGTTGAACATCAGCTTGCAATGTAAGTTAAAAGATGGAGTGGGTAATATAAAATCTGAAAATGATATGTATACTTATATGTCTTGAAAATGAATCATGAATCATTCCATGTGCGCATATTATCACAATTCTTTTCGGCAGAACAATTGCTTGTAAAATTGTAAAACAATAAATTGATACATGAAAGAATACTTCTATGCTTATTTTAAAGACAGATTTCTAAACTGAGCCATAATCATGACTCTTATTCGTTGTTTTGTACATATCCTGTTTCTTTAGATATCACTTTTACGTTTCTCTTTTTTTCAGGAGAACTTTAATTTTTCTATTCACTAAACTTCCACCTATTTTTAGTTTAGCGTGTACTTAAGACCTAGCATGGATATTACGGCATTTGTAAAATTGGTGCATATAGAAAGGCATTCACAAGCTTATGAATGATTTTAGTATTTTTTGTCATAATTATAATATCAAATTTCAAAAACTAGCATTTATTGCAGAACTCCCAAGGTTTTACAGAGGACTTACAAGTCCCTGTGTCAAGGGATTCCCACTTCTACATTTGATATATAAAACTCACTCAGTGAAAGAACAGGAAGCAAAGTCAGCAAAGGGCAAAGGTGCATGGGGTGGTGTCAGGAGGAAACCAGGTGCAAGCTTCCAATAATCCTCTCACAGTGGAGTCACACAGGATGCACTTAATCCCTCAGGGACACGCTGAGATACAACACGTGTGAAATATCTAAATGTGAGATTCAGGGTCCAGAGTTTGTAAGGTTGGTTGCACTGGCATTCTCTGCCTAGCATATGCCAAAGGATAGACTCTCAGAAGGAATGCAATTTCAGCACAAATGATATTTCTATAAACAGCTTAGGCAGAGTGAGTCGCCCTTAACAAGTAATGGTTGTGACCCTCTTTCAATCCAAATTCTCAGATATCATCCATGGGCCAATCTTGTCATCATGCCTTTCAAAGCAGAACAGTCTTAAGCTGACACTGTTAACTTTTTTCTTAGTACCTTTTATTCTGTGGTCTTATTTCACTTCTGATTTAAGGCCAATTCACATGGGTTACTCATATTTGGCTATTACAGACATATCAGTGACAACAATGGTAGAGAAACAATGGTAATGTTCTTATATTACTTTAATAAGTTTATTAATATATCGCTCCAGGAAATGTTTTTCAGGTAATTAACAAAATATGACATAAATTTATTTCGTCACACATCACTGCTCATTGAGCTCTCAAAAGCAAGTCTTCTACTCAAAAGTAATTTAGCTGTATTGATGAAAATATTTAGGTTTAATAAAGAATTTCTTCTCTGTATACATTTGCAGGAACTATTTAAAGGGTTCAGTTCAATTGTGACAGCTCTATTCAAATGCTTTTGTGAAAAAAAGGAGTGATATATAGTATGGATTAGTGATAATGACTAAATTTATATCAATGATAATATTTTAAGCCCTCATGGAATAAATGAACTGGAACTGCTGCATACATGAATTTTGGAAGTATTGATTTTTCATTTACTTATGTGACATATCATTATGGATATAAGAAGTTCAAGATCTCAGACTATCCATATAATATCAGTTGCATGATCTTCTTAAAGCGTTTCCCTTATTTTTTGCCTTGACCTATGAATTCAGGATGTCTTTGATGATAATTATTCTCCTCATGATGGTGAAGTTGAGGTCATACTTAAAAACTCAGTATTAATTGCTCTAGCATATTAAGTTTTAGTGATAGCAAGCTATTATTTTTAGCCTTAGACAAGGCTCTAAATATTCTTAAGAAACAAAACATAAGATTTAAGGTGTTTGGAAATATATGTATTTTAATAACGATAATTATTGCTAGCTTCATCATTTCAACCACAACATTTTGCTGATTAAGCACAACAGTGCTTTATTTCTCATGCATACAGAGTTTCACATGGGTCCGGCAGCTTTCACAGGGATTTAGATTATTTTAATTTGGGAGTTTCACCATCTTACCATGCCATCCTGAGCCCTTTACAGACACTGCCTAAAGCGAAAAGAAAAATAGTGGAATTACACGGGATATCTAATTCCTCATCCCACAAATAACAGCAACACCATGCACAACATTGCCAAAACTGGTCCCGTGGCTGAAATCCAACTTCAAGGAAGGCTGGGGAAATATAAAGGAGCAAATGGAATACTTGAAAATGATAATCTTTCTTATCTTTCTTGTGTTCCTAATTTATTTTATTAATCTTTACAAAAGTTTAGTAGAAACTCTCTTTTTCCCTTTTCAGGTCACATACGTGTTGTGGTTTCCATTTAACAGACACACAGCATGTAAGAAAAATACCCAGTACATTGGGTAATTGTCATGATAGGTGTTTTAATAGCATGCAGAACAATGGCATGATTGGGTTGCCAATAAATGTGAAAGTTTATCCAGAGAAGAACAGCTTTTATTCAGAGAAAAAAATCTGCCCACATTTTGGATAGCTCTCTTACTTTAATCCTGTGTGCCCTAATTTTCCATTTAGATTTTTTTAATTCAAAAGAGCTTTGATATTGAGTATCAATTTATGAAACATTTTTCTCAAGCTTTATTAAAGATAAAAAACGAATATACAAAAATCAGGAGGTTAAAATGTCCATTCTACCTAAAGCCATCTACAGTTGCACTGCAGTCCTTATAAAATATTCTAAAACATCATTGAAAAACTAAAAATACTTTTAAAATTAGTTTGTGTGATACCCTGTTACGTAATTACTCTCCTATATAAATATTAGTAGTTGTCTGCTTGCCCCAAAACAATATGAACTATTTTGAAATAAACAAGGATGACCAATAGAAATATTTAAAAATAGCAAAGGAAATTTAATTATACTATAGACATCCATAGTGATAAAATTTGACTTATATAATATACAACTATATTGTTTGGATATCAGTTCAATTGTTATGACTAACTGGGTCAAAATAATACTGCCATAACAAACACAACGTTGTATCTACCCAAAAGAAATGGAAAAAAAGTGTGTCCATACAAAGATTTGTACTCAAATATTCATATCTACTTTACGTATAAAAAAAGGTCCCTCAACACTTAAGTAGACAAATAAGCCATACAATTATACCACTTAGCAATAGAAAGGAACCAACTACTGATATATAAATCAACATAGATGAAAGTCAAAATCATTATTCTGCATAAAAGAAGCCAGACACAAAATAACGTACATATAAGGTACATGTGGTTAAAGGCGAAGAGAGGAGTTGACTGCAAATGGACATGAGTGATCTTCTGGAGGGTGATGGACATATTCTACATCTTGATTACAGTGGTGTATTGATGGGTGAACACATTTGTCAAAACTGCTTAATTGAATTCTATAAATAGTGGTTCTTTCTGCTTGGTGAATTATTCCTTCTATATTGGGTACAGTAGATATTTTCACCATTTCATGTAGCACATCGTCCTTTGCATATACATACCTCTCTTACTGGTGAGACTCTGAACTGCTAGGTTGCAAGAATAGGGACTGTTGACTTTTCTAATCCAATGTTTAATCCAGTGCCTTGAAATACAATGTCAAAATAATAGATGCTTATTACATTCGATGTTCAGTAATAAACAGACTAGGCAAAATCCCTTTCCTTGAGAAACTTGGAGACTTATGTGAAGAGATTAAGGCATAGCTAACACAAGCAAGTTAAGCGCTACTGTTGTTGTCGATGTGCAGGTTGTGAAGGGGAGCAGAATGCAAGGGTTCTTCAAAGTTGGGTTCAAATTCCACTTAATTCTGAAAGCTTCAATGAATTGTATCAGGATTTTTTTTCTCTACATTCAATGTGTATAGAAGTTATAGAGTATAGCATATATTTGCTACTAATAAGATTCTGCAGATACTGGCACTTTCCTGTGTGCATGATGTATCTTTTACACAATTGTGAGATCATGACTAGCTGAGGGCTTCTTTATGAGTCTTTGTGTCTCCAGAAGAGCACGGTGCATTTAGGTGATATCCAGTAAACCACGCCTTACTTATGTCTATGTATTCTTGGTGACAATAATGATAACTCATTTTATTAAAAGGCTTCTAAACATTTGCAAGGTTAATCTGCCAAAATGTACTATAAATATCATGGCACACAAAAAGATATTTATGGCTTAAGGTCAGAGTAATTACACTGTGATTAGCCCTCCTGTCTCAATTTAAGACAACTGTGAAAATCTCCTAAAGGAGCCTGGTATTTAAACAGGCTTTTGTGGTATAATTATACTTAAGTAAATATTTTATGTAAGTTTGCAGCAGAAGAACTATATTTAGTCATGGGTCTATGATAAAAATACCAGGACTCCGGCATTAATTTTAAAATTCAAATAAAATTATAATTTTATAAGTAAGACTTAACATGAATTATATATAGTATCAATTAAGTTCTAAATTTCTCTGCAAATTATAGCATCTTGAGAACAAAATACTTAATAGCAGCTTCTAATATTAGTTAATTTCAGTAACAGTGGTGATTCTTGTAGTCACATCCATGAGAAGAATTTCTGAAAGTTGCAAAGACAGCACTTGAGCTTCCAGAAATAGAACCTCAATGCGCATGTTAGTTCTTAAGCTACTATCCCTTAGATTCAAACTCATCTTGGTTTACTTTGCTTTGGGATTCAAGAGTTGACCTCTCCTTTGACTGATACATAGAGTCCCCTTTTTGACCTCCTGGGTTCCTATGCAAATAAGGCTCTCTCCATGTCCCAGTTCAAAGGGTATATCTTTTAAACTTTTAATTTCTAATAATGTCAAAATTTTTTTTTGTTCTTCCAAACTTTTAAGAAGTAGCTTTCTTCTGCATCACACATGACGATTTTTTAATGTCACCTTTCTACTTTTGCATATCTCAAAACCTGACTCATAGTCATGTGTATATTAAATTCTTCTTAAGTTCTGATAAGACAACTGGGATGGTTTCAGGGCCCTAATTGTGTCCTGATTTATGTAGCTCATTAAGCATTTTACACATTAATGCTGGGTGCCACTTGGGTTTTCCTAAGTAGCTTTAGTTGTTGGCAAGAACAATGGATGGTTCAGAGGCCGGGACCTCAACATCAGGATGAGTGAGACATGGGTTATAATCTCTTTTCCTCCTGCCACACGTGATCCTGGGAAAGTTATTTAACTTTCATTTCTCACAGTCTTAGTTCTCTATATGTGTCACAAATGTGTTTGATGATAATTGGATTGCAGAATTAGTGCAATGAACAAATGTGGCTGAAAACTCTAAGCACACGATGCTTGGCAAAAAATAGGTTGGTCAATCAGTCCTTCTGGAACTAGAACTTACTACTTCTTAATTATCTATATCTCAACCTTTGGTATTTTTACAAGCTTTTATCATGTCTCCATGCTAACAGGTTACAGATTCATGTCTGAAACTCAGATAGAAATTTGGGATTATCAGGAGATGATTCACTTCTGTATTGCATAGGCCTTAGGAATGTCTCTATGCTCTCTCTGTGTTGTGGTTATTGGTTAATTTCTTTTACCCATAAAATGGTGAAGTTCTTGGAGGCAGAGACAGTGTGTCATTGATATACCTGTCATTTTGCAATAAGACTTTATCATTTTATCAAACCCACCTTAAATTACCTGGTGCCCCTAGGTCTTACATTGAAAGCAGGCACTTGACTGTAATGTGCCAGTTTAATGCATGTCGCATTCACTGTGTGAAATGACAGAGTGTAGTTAATTTGAGCTGCTAGGTTATTGCTCAGCCTCTTTTTTGCTTTCAACCTCTGCCATGTCTTTACTAGGCTAATAAGAAGCCCGAGGCATAAGAATGCCCTTGAGCCAAGGACATCCCTTCAACTTGTCCAGTGGATTAGAGAAATAAGAGGTAATATTAAAACTGGATTTCATATTAGTCACACTTTACTAGTCTATTGCTCTGTATAAATGAACACACAGAAAAAATATTGTCTTATCTTTGGAAATAGAAATTCAGTTTTGATTTATCTAAAAGTTTCATTTATTCTTTCTTTTAATCTTCATTTATATATGGCACGTATAATTGCTTCTTAAGAAATATTGGAGGAGGCCAAGTATGATGGCTTGTTCCTATAACTTCAAGGCATTGAGAGGCTGAGGTGAGAGAGGATCACTTGAGGAGTTGAAGGTCAGACTGGGTAACATAGTGAGAACACATCTCTGAAAAAGAGAAAGAAAGAAAGAAAGAAAAAAGAAAGAAAGAAAGAAAAAAGAAAGAAAGAAAGAAAGAAAGAAAGAAAGAAAGAAAGAAAGAAAGAAAGAAAGAAAAGTAATACTTGAACCCAGGAGTTCAAGGCTGCAGTAAGCTACAATCACATTATGGTTACTTGAGCCCTGGTAACAGAGCAAGACCCTATCTCTAAAAACAATACAAGAAATATTGGAGGAAAGACAGGCAGAAGAAAAAGTAAAGAAGGGTGGAAGATGGAGGAAGGTCAGAAAGGAAAGGAGAAAAGAAAGAAGGGAGTCTGATATTTTTCTCTTTAAGATTACTGTATTTTTGTTCTGTTTGTTTAGTAGCATGCTTGGACTGAAGCAATGAAGTTTGTATTTTCTATTATAAGTAGCCCTAAGGTTATGGCTAAGGTTTTTATTTTTAGTTTTTTGTTTGTGCTCTTTTTTTTCTTCCTTGTCACAATTTTTAGAGGTTGGCTAATGACTGGACATAATTTGTGCTGAAATGTGTCCAGCCACTAAGACTTCTATATGCATACTCTGCCGATGGAACTGTTTGTGAATAGGAGAGACATTGAAACTCAGACTGCTTTCAAACCTGTCCTGCCTTACTTTGTTACTTACTTTTCAAAGTAAATGTGTTATTTTAAAGATAGAGCTAGGTATAAATAAGCGTTACAAAGATAGTGAATGGAGTTTTTTATATACTCCATACTCAATTTTTTGTATTGTTAACATTTAACATTAGTTGGACATATTTCTCACAATTAGCTAATATTGATGTATTACTAATAAGCAAAATCAGTACCCACTCTATTCAGCTGTCCTCTATTTTTTACCTATTCCAGAAACTTATGTATGATATGGAATTACATTTAACCACTGTGTCCTTTGGCTACTCTAGACTGTGAGATTTTCTCAGATTTTTTTGCTTGTTTGTTTTGGATGACTTTGGTATTTTGAGGAGTATTGTGCAGTTATTTTACAGAATATCTATTATAATAATATTATCTATATTATTTGAGGTCCGCCTAGTGTTTTTCTTGTGGTTAAACATGCAGTTGTGGGTTTTTGGAAGGAAGATCACAGAGATAAAGCACTATTTGCACCATATTCCATGAGTACATGCTGTTAACATACCTTATCACTGTTGTTTTTGAACTTGATCTCCTGGCTGAAGTAGTACCTGACAGATCTATCCACTGTAAAGTTATTCTATCTTCCCCTCCTCCCACACTGTAAAGTGACTCTTTCTCCAACCCCTTTCCACATTGTTCATTCGGGAAGAATGTCCCTATATGCATTCACTTATAGAGATTTAAGTTCCACCTCCTTGAGGGCAGAATATCTACATAAAATATTTGAAGTTCTCCTGCAATATTTATCTATTTATTTATCTCCCCCTTTATTTACATAATTATCATTAATTCATCAGCATAGACTAAGGGATATGTATCTTTTATTTTGGGTTGCAATCTGAAACTATAAGGGGGAACCCAAAAAACCACAGAATTTATTTATTAAAAAGTGTATATTTATTCTGACATGTTTAAACGTGAGTCACCTTCAAAGTACCCTTCATTTGATACAGTACACCTATTGAGGAGCTTTTTTCCACACCTCAAAATAGTTTTTGAGCTTGTCTATTTTGCGGCCTTTTAGAGCATCTGTCATTTTTTTGTTGTTGTTTCGCCTATTCCATATCAGCAGAATGTTTCCCTTTGAGGACCCTTTTTTTTTAACCCAGTGAAACAAGCAAACAAACAAACAAAAAAGTTGCTTGGGGAGAGATCCAGTGAATAGGGAGGGTGGGTCATGGGGGTCATACCATTTTTGGTCAAAACTGCTGAACACTCAGTGTAGTGTAGGCAGGTGTGCTCATAAATCACCCATCACGAAACGGACAAACACTTTGAAAGAATCTAAAAAAAAAAAAAAATTCCCTGAAGCCAAAAACAGTCTTTCACAACAATGCAAGTTGGTTGATGCTGATGGTTTCCTAGAACACTCACCTAGCAGGGAAACCTGTACTACAAGGGGCCTACCCTCAAAAAGATAATTGTTTTTTTTTTTTTGAGTTCCCCTGACCTTTTTTATTGTATTGTTCAAGTTGTCTTAGCTCCGTCCATTGTAGGCTCTTTCTGCAGTACTTTTTGTCTCTTGGTGAACCCCTGCTATTGCATTTTTTTGAGCACCTCATTTTCTTCTGGGACTATAAGATGCTAGAGGCTCATCATCCTCAGCCCTAGAGTATGCCATTTCTGCAAAGATTCTTGTTTCTTTTCTCTTCTCTTCTCTTCTCCTTTCCTTCCTTCCTTCCTTCTTCTTTTTTTTTTTTTTTCTTTTTATTAGAAGTCAAGCTCTGAGCACTGAGTGCTTGGCCTTATCTTGCACTGGGTCCTCTCAGGCCTCCTGCTATAGACTGAATGTTTGTTTCTCTACAATTCATATGTTAAATTCTAACACCAAATTAGATGGTGTTACAACTTGGAGCTCCTGAAAATTGATTAGGTTATGAGACTAGTAATCTCCTGAATGGTGTTAGTATCCATTTAAAGAGGTCCTAGAGAAACCCTTTTCCCGTTTCTACCATGAAACGACATCTTGGTTCCTCTCTAGTCTTCGTTGTTCATGTGCTCAGCTTCTTTCAGGACCTTTCTTGTTCCAACCAAGATGGCAACCTCAGGCTAGCAGAGTCCATCATTTGACCCTTCCTGTCTTGCCAGCCTTCAATAAGTTACTGCCATGGAGAGAGCTGCTGGATTTGGCCATCATCCTCTGTTCCAAGAAGATCCAGCCCCTGTTAACAAAGGCAGATTAGTGGCTCTACTCACTGTTTGCCCTGTTCTGGAAGAAACTTGGCACCATCAAGCTGGGAGCAGGTGTGGAATCACCCCCAGGCCAGAGCATCATACGCTCTGACTGCTTCTTCCTGAAGTACAGTAGTATTTCAAGCATAAGAGACTCTCACATCGTTATTTGCCTTTAGTCAATTTCCAGAGCATGAAAACAGTAGTTGTCATTTTTGTTTATATTTATTTTGGTCAGAATACTTTCCAATCTTTTCACTTGGCCATAGCTGGATGTTCTATCTTTGTTCATTTTTTTGGCCATAGAAGCTTAAAATGTCATGGACTATGTGACTCTTGCAAGCCATATCCAGATCAAAGAGTAGAGAAAAAACTCAATGAATAGTTAGAGTTCGCTTGCCACAGCAGTGAAATGTTTAGAAGTCCAGTGATCTGGGGCATGGTGGGACATATCAAAATTAAAGGGCAAGTTATGTCTGATACCACTTATCAATATGAAGGAAGAACATCACTTGGCTGACTTTTTGGATTTTGAGACTGCATACACTTTTTCTGACCCATCTATTGGATTACTTGGAAGACTTCCAGTTTTCCGTGAGCTCAGAGAAGAAGACTTGCAGCAGGTTCAGGATGCAATGAAAGGATGTCTGCTTGCTATAGACTGAATGTTTGTTTCTCTACAATTCATATGTTAAATTCTAACACCAAATTGGATGGTGTTACGACCTGGAGCTTTTGAAAATCGATTAGGTTATGAGGCTAGTAATCTCCTGAATGGTATTACTATCCATTTAAAGAGGTCCTAGAGAAACAGTTTTCCCCTTTCTACCATGAAACGACACAGCAAGAAAGCACTATCTACAAACCAGAAAGTAGACCCTCACAGATACCATATCTGCTGGCACCTTGATCTAGGTTTCCCAAGCTCCAAAACAGTGAGAATTAATTTTTTTGTTGTTTATAAGTCATCCAATATATGGTATCTCATTACAGCAGACCAAGGGGATTATAAAACTTGGGCATTTTGATCCAACAACATTCCATGTTGCTTCTAGTATTTTGTGATAATGAGGAAGAGATGTGCTCTCTGCCAGGCCCCAAAACTAAGCCAAGGTGCAGACACCACAGTTTTGGAGTAAGACTATGCCATCTTCAGCAGAGAACATTCCAAAACTAGCTTCTGGAAGGCTACTAGATCTTGGTAGAGATTTAGAAACTAAACACCTGATCATGGGAAGCCAAGGGACAATGTAAGCAGAGTTGTTCATAATCAGATAATTACCACTGCATCCATACATGTAAACTGAGGGTCAGGCAGGCTTAGTAGGAACCCATTATGCAAGGAATATTGTACATTCAAAATCAGGCATGAGTAAATGGAAGGGCAGAAGAAAGTTCCACAAAAAATGACTCAAATTTCATGTCACTTGCCACTGTAACACTGATATATACATGACTCATTTTACACCTATGATCTTATGGTTCTTTTCAGTTAGCTGTCAGAAGGGAAAATACCTTGAGCCGAGTTCATATATATATGTTATACATATATGTGTCTCTGTATATATTTGTAGGTCAAAATGCACTGTTTAGCACCAAGTTTGCATTTAGAGGTGACTCCGACAGATGGTGATAAGGAAATCCTTCCACTAGGCAAAACTGTAAGCAGTACACATTGTCATCAACTTTGTATTTAGGGACAAGTGACATAGGGTAAGCAAAAAATCTAACTCTGGGCAGTGAGGAGTGATTTGAGTGAGTGGCAAGAAACCTAGAAGGAGCAAGTTTTAAAGATTGGAGTTGTAAAATTATGGAAAATTTATTTATGTATAGGCAAGAAGTCTGAACAGTCAGTAGCAGAGTTGAAGTTGATCCCTAGATATGTCACAAGTCCTGGAAAAGACCCACAAATCTTTTTTTGATAGCCCATTTTTCCAAACCTAGCTGGCAGTACTAAGAACATGCTCACAGAATGCTAATTGCTATGGGGTGTTACCCAATAACAACTTAGTCAAAGGAACCTGCTTTTTGAAGAAGGTGGCCTTTATAAGCGATGACTTACTAGCTATAGTACGTATATTAACCCAACAGCCTGTAAAAGGCAACGAAAAGGACCATTTGGGTGATGTGTGCATCATGAATACTCAACTTTAGGACTGCTTTAGGCTTTCCAGGAAGACTTACTGGTACTGGGGACATAGTAAGTAACCCACAAAGTCCAAAGTATTAATAGCATCTGGTCACATTGGGTTCTCCATACAAGTGGGGCATTAGTCAGAGAATGAGTTAATGTACTTCAGGGTAATTGACTCAGATTGTCATGAGGAAAGCAGTTTGGTCCTTCAGGATGGGAGCAGGGAGAACTATATATGGAACTTGACAGGTCCTTTGGATGCCCGCTGGAGCTTCTGTGTCCTGAAATAACTGTAGATGTGCAATTGCTGCAACTGTGGCCAAAGACATAATAAACAGGTGCAGAAACACCGAGTGTTATCTCACTGTGTGAACCACATCAGTCAGCACTGTGTTGGTTGAGAGTTAAGCAGACTCGGTGGAAGAGGAATGAGGGGTATCTCTAAGATGTAGGTCTAAGATAAACTGAAACAGAGGGAAACATAACTCAATCCACTAACATCTATTAGTACCTCTCCCTAGCTCTCTCTTTCTCTCCTTCTCCCTTTCCTTCTCCCTTTCCCTTTCCCTCTCCCTCTCTCTTGTCCAGCTACAGCTGCTTAGAATACTCAGTGACACTTAACTTGAGCATAACTAGGTATGAGTGTTGCACGGGGTGATTGGGAGCAGTCGCTCTCTGTGTTCTAGCCAAGCCCTCAGTCCTGCAAAGTGTGGGCACTGCTCTAATATAAAAAGCTTCACACAACCACTCATTGGGTCCCATGCCCAATGCCAGGTGGAAAGATGTTTGCTAGAAGCCCAAACCTCACCTGCACACAATTTGCTTATGTAGCAAATCTTCACATGTGCCCCCCAACTCTAAAACAAAACAAAACAAAAACACAAAGAAAGAAAAGAAGAAGGTGCTTAAGTTACCCCAAAACCAGGCAAAATGAACCCTGCCTGTGTAGGCTAAATAAGTTTTTAAGATATTATACCTGTTTAAGTTACATTTTTGGTAATTTTTCCATGGAATTTTATAATTACATTAAATGAGTTTTAAATGAGTCAAAGAAATTAAAACTGACTAAAATCATGCTTGCATATATTTGTGTGAACTTTGTACTGTCTATATATCTATGCTGTGTGCTTATTTTTTTTAATTGTAAGATTCTTAATAGTGTAGAGTAATTTGGCTTTCAAATAAATAATTTTTAAATGAGCATTTTGGCAGGTTATTTTCCATGATGAATTTTCTAGAATCAAAATGTGGCTGCTTCTGGCATGTGATTCTCGTTCTGTTTCATAAGCTTGAATCTTTACACTGGTTCATCCTAGAGGCAACACTGGAAAATCAAATACCTTTCTGCATCCATAAACATCAGTCTATCAGCCAAAATAGTTTATGTATCATTGACTATGTGTTTGGCTAACTGTGCGTACAGAGTAGTTATGTATTACTAGAGAGATAAGATAAAGTTGAGCAGCATAAAAGTGAAAGGCAGCATAAAAATGAGCTCTGCAGGCCACAAGGCAATGGAGAAAACCTGTGTGTGGGCTGGGAGGTGAGTTAAACACTTCATTCAATAGTGCGACCAGCTTACAGGTGGGTAGGAGGTAAGATAAAGAGTAGAGAGGAAAACACCATACTGGAAGAGGCAACAGGAACACCATTTTGATAATTACAATGTATAGACATCCATTCATTCCACTAGTGTGAGGGAAACCTTACCTGAAGAGGCAACATGAGCATCATTTTGCTAGTTACAATGCAAAGCTGTCCAGTCATTCAGCTGATGTGTATTGCATATATTCTTTAAAGAAGATGGGGCATGAGTTGGACAAAAATTTACAGATCACTTCAGCCAGTTTGGAACCCGTTAGCAGTAGTTCGAAGGGTCTGGATTTCCTCTTGTATATCTTAAGATGCTTTGACTTGGGTTTTGGAATCATAAAATTTGAGCCTTATATTTGATTAGACTCTTGATAAATTTGACATAAAAATTCAATAAAATGGTATAGTTTCAAATAATAATTTCTGATAGTTGCATATATATACATATTCTATTACATATATAATTTATTTTAAATGATTATTTCACCATATAATGTGTAATCAGTTACTTTATGTATGTGACACATTTATATTATTAACCTTGTGCATACATCATAAAATTATCACTTTACACATTCTACATTGAAAAACAAAAGTTAAAATAATAGTTTATAGATATATAATTTTGCACACAAATAGCTTTATTCTGGAAAATCCACAGACTTTTAAAATTAGAAAAAAAATCATCAAGTTTAATATAATATGAGGGGGACCCAATAAAGTGGAATTATCTTTTGGAGAGCAGGTCCCATGAAGTATAGGCTTCCCCCACTAGGCAAGTGTTGTGGAACTCATTGGCATCAGTGTACCGGCTAGTGTTGTTGTGAGAGAATGCGTTCTGCTTCAGTAAATTTTTTCAGGAGGAGATTCTTTCAGGAGGAATGCATTTGCCCATTTCATGATGGGTGATTTATAAATGCACCTGCTCACACTGTGCTGAGTGTTAATCAGTTTTGACCCAAAACGGCATGACTCCCATACCCCACCTTTCATATTCACTTAGTATTGTTTTCCCAGATGAAAAAAGTCCTCAAAGGAAAATGTTTTGATGACTTGGAAAAGGTAAAACAAAAAATGGCAGAAGCACTAAAAGGCATCAAAATGGTGATTTCAAAAACTGTTTTAAGCAGTGAAAAAAGCATCTCAATAGGTGTATTGTACTTTGAAGGTGACTGAAGTTTTAGCATGTAAGAACAAATATGTAATTTTTAATAAATAAATTCTACTTTTAGAGGTCCCTCTCCAATGTATTTAATATAATTGTGTTTTCTAGCTACTTATCTGTTTTAAAACAGATTTAAATGCAAATTTGTGCTATTCATTTAGAAAATTCCTACCATGAAAAATCTTCTTGATCTAAATGTCCTGTATAATATGCTATTTAAAATAAGCTTACTAGACATTTATGAGAATAAATAATATACATAGAATGGTATGTTTTGTCAAAAATAGATTGCCTTGAAAATAATACTGTGGATCCAAACTTTATTTATGAAATCATTTAATTTCATTGTTGGAGGAGATTTTTGGAATTTTAAGCATAGAAATTCAACAATATTATTTATTTTCTAGAGACATATACTTCTTAATTATGTAGACTTTAATTATTTTGCTAGGTTCTCTAAAGATGCCACATATTTTTAAACAATCAGGGAATGCTTGTACAGGCAATATATAGCAAATTTGAGTGTGTTACTTTGACCCATCTACAGAGTAGATACAGCTGCCTTCTTTGAGTGAGTCCAGAGCAATAGAAGGCTCTGGAATAAGTTCAGGTTGCAGCACAAGCTGCTCTGTCATGCCAGCAGTTCCAAGGATACTCCACGTGTCCAAGGCAAATAGGGGTATTGTATGGAGCATCTGGCTAGCATCAGTGGCATCACTGAATAGGCCTCTAGGATTCTAAAGCAAGTCTATGCTTTCTTCTGCAAAAAATGATTTTTCATTTTGAAATACAACTTTTGTCTTCCTATTGGATATTGTGGATACTGAACACTTAACTAGGGGATACCTGATGACCTTAAGACTTGAGCTTCCATCATTAGTCAATTGTTGTTTATACCTTCCAGCCATACATTTGGGCTTGTAGGGCAACAATCTTTCATCATAAGGAAATAGGGCATATGACTCTGAAGTTAGGCATGTCCTAAAGGTACAAATGAGTTGCAGGAATAGGTAGTTTGGACTCTTTCAACGACAACTACTATTCCATGGTCTCTTTGCTCTTAATTCAAGCCTGTGGCTGCCAGTGATGTCATTATGGCCAACTAGTTAGGAAACAGCATGCCTACTTTAAAGATGGTTTCCCAGGATATACTGTACCTACCCAAACATGAACAACTGCAGCGTTACAGAAACACTCACAAGTGAACTTGAAGGCAACGAACGAAGGGAAATTCTCCTACCAGCAACCACTGAAGAAGATACTCTCAAAAATCAGACAGACAAAATATCACCCTTTGGGTATTTTGGTCAGCCCTCTCCCCAGTGCTCATTCAACAGCCCATGAACATAGACTTCGTGGAAGAGACTTCTTATCAAGATTGATCTGGCTACCACTTGTGCTCAATTTGCCATCCTCTGAGACCAGCATTGTATCTTGGGTCCCCGATATAAAACTGTTCTCCAGGGAGACCAGTATTGGGCCTCTTTCATCAGGGGAAGACAACAATTCTCTTCATTAAACAGACCCATAACCTGGATATGGATTAGCTTTCTGTGCCCATGATGATTCTGCTGGCACCACACTTGGTGGACTCACAGAACGAAGAATCTCTCATGTGGCATTTCAGATAGCACCGTGAAGCATCACATAAGTCATATCACAGAAAGAGAAACACATCTTTAGAGCTAGGCTGGTTCTGTTTGCATCTCAGTTAAGATCTGAATAATGTAAGAATAAACATTTGTGAAGATCCAGGGGAAACACTTTCCAGACAGAAAGATGACTAAGTGCAAAAACGATGAGGTTGGGGAAAATTAACATGTTTAAGGAAAAGAAAGAAAAGGAAGTCAGTGGGTCTGGCATGGATTGAGCAAGTAGTCATGGTTTAGAAATGGATTTGGAAGGAAAGGCAAAGGCCAGAAAATACAGAGAGATTTAGATCATGGAAAGGAACTTGAATTTTACTATTCCAAGCCATTATATGTTTTGTTGTAGTTCTTGTTTTGTTTTGCTAAGGTCAACTCTTCAACTTTTTTGTGTGTTCACTTCCTTTAATGAGATAAAAACCTTAAATCATTAAATGTAATATCAAGATAAATGGCTAACTGGCCTCCAGAAAGATCTTATTTTAGAAAGTCAGCAAATAATTTCACATATATGCTTCTTCTCCCTGTCTGTACTAACACAAAGATACTCTGCACTTGTGTTTCCTAAAGAAAACAAAATTCAAAATAACATAATGGTCACTAAACTGGAGACATATGCCCTTAAAAGAAAAGAAAAAGTAAACATTTCTTAAAGCTCTAGTCTTAAATTTCCAAATAAAAGGGATATATGGTGGTTTTTTTTTCATATTTCACATGTTTTTTACATTCCTTTCATGACAATAAAGTGGTTGGTAAATTATTTACAGGAATATGTCTACATTATGCATGGAAACAGATTCCATATAGTTCAGAGAGTAAACTAGTGCTTGACTTTGAAGCAGTATCCCACCTCTCCCAAGTAACTGTATTCTGTATAATAACAGAAGCAGTTTGACTCCCATCTGGGAGGATAAGCTTCCATATCACTCCATGCACAATTTTTTTGTTGTTGTTGCTAGATAACATTTCACATCTAAAAGAAGCATAACTATGGTAGTTATTATTTGATAAATTCTTCTCTGAGTGCTTTACTGCCAGTACTCTTTCACAATAAACCAATGTGGATATTATTGTTATGGTCTTCTCACAGATGGAGAAACCAAGGCACAAAGAAGCCAGGTCTAACCCAAGGTCACACAAGTCAAAATGGATGGGATGTGATGCAAATCTAAAGGCAGTCTAGCTTTGGAGTCCTTGTTGTAGACATACTTTTGAATGTTTTCAAGTATGGCTTTGATGCTGACAAAAATAAGCATGGGTAGTGACAGATGGCTTTGGAATGTTAATGCTTTGGTGATTTTATTGAAAACATAACTCAGCTTGACAAAGATGTGAGAAGCAGCATAGTAGAAAGAAAGTGGACAGAGCATCTTATTCAGGAGACTTTACATGTCTTTTTAAAAAAGCCACTGACTGGTGATCTCCAGAAAATTGTCGTGTCTCATTTTCTTCTAAAAAAAAAAAGTACACTTCTTAATAAATACCCAACAATCATGTTTTATAGGCTTTGAAAAAATTTTGTTCTTTGAATATTTGCTTTCCCTGTTTCTCTCAGGTTGACATTTAAGTTTTAGTATAAAAATAAAAGAAATGTTATGTTAATCTACACATTCATGGAATTTAAGTTTGGAGAATGTTATGAATGTTAATCATCAATTAACAACCAATTAAAGATATGACACATCCAGACATACTTGTAAGGAGAAACTCAAGCCGAAGCAGTTTGCAACAGAGAGGACCAGAGAGTCCTGGTCAGTGAGATAAAATAGTTTGAGTGCACTGGACTCTTCAGCTTCCTTCCTGTGCTTTCTCACATTTAATCAGGATTTTGGTGCCTCTAGACCACCCACACAAGATTGTTTTAGCACTACAATCTTCCTTCCTGTAGCACAGACATTGCTTCCCAAAGCTCCCTCAAAAATCCCCTCCTCCACAACGCCCCTGGTGGTGTACCCAAAACATAGATTTCCTTCTGGAAGTACAGTTCAATAACAGGAGAGCAGAAAATGCTCTGGATTGCCTGAATTTCAGACTAGTTCTTTGAGGAAGTGATTTGAGTAAGACAATGTTGTGGTATTGTCCAAAATGTACCATGTAGGTAGACATCGGGACACAGATATATCTTCCAGAAATAAACTATAGCATAGGTCAATTGGACAAAACTACTAATTCTGCATTAAACAAAAAGTCCACACATCTAAATGTCTTCCAGATTTAACCTTTTGTTTGTGTGACTTTGGGAAAGTCATGTAAGTCCTCCGAATCTCAGTTTGTTTATTTACAAAAAACACTACTTATTTTTATTAATCTCACCAACTTGTTTTGAGGATAAAAATATATTGAAAACTACTTTAAAATAAGGCAGTGATATAATTTATTCATTAAAAACAAACAAATTCTCTCTCATTTTAAAAAATATAAAACAAGCCGGGCTCAGTGGCTCAGCCTGTAATCCTGCGCTTTGGGAGGCCGAGGTGAGTGAATTGCCTGAACCCGCGGGTTTGAGACCCGCCTGGGCAACTTGGCGAGACCTCATCTCTACAATAAATCAAAACAAAAAAAAAAATTAGCCGGGCATGGTAGTGCACGCCTGTAGTTCCAGCTACTTGGAAGGCTGAGGCGAAGGATCGCCGGAGACCAGCAGGTGGAGGCTGTGGTGGTCGGGAGCGTTCCACTGTACTCCAGTCTGGGCAACAGAGTGAGACTCCAACTCAAAAAATAAATAAATAAATAAAATAAATAAAAAATATAAAACAATTACTTGCACCAATGACATCAATAGCTAAAATTTTAACATACAAATAAAATTTTGCAAAGTCAAACAGAGATTAATT
>CAUYQG010097871.1:0-35763 GCA_963574415.1 Tarsius wallacei
CAACTCCAGGTCTGACAAAGTCTTAACATCTTGGTTCTTTAAGGAACTCAAACATGCGGAAAAGAAAAAAACAAACAACCCCATTATAAAACGGGCAAAAGATATGAACAGACACTTCTCAAAGGAAGACATCCGAACAGCCAACAGACACTTGAAGAAATGTTCAACCTCACTAATCATCAGGGAGATGCAAATCCAAACCACTCTGAGATACCACCTAACTCCAGTCAGAATGGCCATTATCAATAACTCAAAGAATAACAATTGCTGGAGAGGGTGTGGCAAAAAGGGAACACTTCTACACTGTTGGTTGGAGTGTAAAGTAGTGCAACCTCTGTGGAAGGCAGTGTGGCGATTCCTAAAAGCTCTAAATATCAACCTCCCATATGACCCCATGATCCCCCTATTGGGAAATATACCCTGAAGAACTCAAATCACTCTATCAAAAAGATACCTGCACACGGATGTTTATCGCAGCATTGTTCACAATAGCAAGAACCTGGAAGCAACCATGTTGTCCATCAAAAGAGGACTGGATTAAAAAAATGTGGTACATATACACATGGAATACTACGCAGCCATAAAAAAGAACAAAATCATGAACTTTGCAGCAACCTGTATGGAACTAGAGTCTATAATACTGAGTGACCTCTCACAGAAACAAAGAACTGAGTATCACATGTTCTCACTCATATAGTAGACCTTGATCATCCAATGTATTACCAGAAGAAAATGACTGACAGTGATAGGGAAACTCTGGGGGGGAGGGGGAGGGTGATGGGATTTATGGTAGTAAATATCTGTCTGGGGATGGGGAGACACTTCTTATCAACAAGGGTGCCTGAACGAAGTATATTTGTATACCTAACCCTTAACTGTACCCCACAATATCATAATAAAAAATATTGAACAAAAAAAAAAAAAAAAGAAATGTGACCTTGCCGGGCTCGGTGGCTCGGCCTGTAATCCTGCACTTTGGGAGGCTGAGGTGAGTGGATTGCCTGAGCCCGCAGGTTCGAGACCTGCCTGGGCAACTTGGTGAGACCTCATCTCTACAATAAATCTAAAAATTAGCTGGGCGCCTGTAGTTCCAGCTACTTGGAAGGCTGAGGCGGAAGGATCACCGGAGCCCAGCAGGTCGAGGCTGCGGTGGGTGGGAGTGGCCATTGCACTCCAGTCTGGGTGACAGAGTGAGACTCCAACTCAAAAAAAAAAAAAAAAAAAGAAAAAAGAAAAAGAATATGTCACCTTTTCATATATATTATATGATATATGTATACATTTATATAATATATATATTAGAATAGGCTTTTTTACATTTTACCCCCCAAATAGATCTTACTGGGATCATAAAAGACATTGCATTGAAGCTAAAGGTCATATTGGAGATAGCTGGTATTGCTTCACTCTTTCACCTGGAGGTTAGGGAAGAGATCAGTGCATGACTCCAGGTCACTGGGAATAGACAATGTGCTCACCAGGCTTAAGTAGTACAGAATTTATTTACAGCAAGGAGTGCATGAGGATGCACTAGATCCAGCCCTTTGCCATGTGTTGGGTCCCATGGCAGCCCATGTGAGCAGTATGGCTGTAAACATTTCACTGTGTGCTATTGCAAGAGGGGAGCTTGTTCCTCTGTGGCAGAAGAAGATAGAGCAGTGGGTTGCCCGGGTACCAGGTGATGCATACACTTACACAGAATAAAGAAGAATACATTAGGCCTGACACAAAGAAAGGCATTATCAAATAAAGAGATATGCCCAGCATAAGCTATGAAGCATCGCTCTTTATCTCTTTGCAAAGAAATAGTTCAGGCTCAAGGCCACTCATGTGATCAAGTAAGAGGAGAGGGGGTGCATATTATTGTCTTTTCCAACAGGTATTTTTATGATTTCTTGTTATTTGTCTATGAATATGGTATATCTCTGCATTTGTTTAGAATTTTTTCCTATAGTTGCTTGTAGTTTTCAGTATATGAGTCTTGTACATTATTTCGTTAAATTTATTCCTGGGAATTTTATAATTTAATGCTATTGTAAATGGTACTAATTTTTAAATTTTATTTTAAATTATTCTTGTGAGTATACAAAATGCAATTTTTGTACATTGATCTCATTATTGACCTTTCTAAATTTACTTATTCATTCCTGTATTCAATTATTTATGATTTCTTCAAATTTTCCATGCAATCAAGTATCTACAAATAAAATCAATTTTGATTTATGCTTTCCAGTTTTTATGTTTTTTATGTATTTGTCTTGCATTAATTCCCTGGAAATCCAGTAAAACGTTGATAGATATGATGAGGGCAATCTCTGCTTTTTCTACACCTTTTACAGTTCTGCATTCACCACTATGTATAACATTAGCTGTGGGCTATAGGTTTTAGAGATAGTCTTTACCAAATATCTCTTTTCTATTCCTTGTTTGTTGAGAGCTTTTATCATAAACAGTTATTAAGTTTTATCAAGTGTATTCTCGGAATTTCTTGAGTTGATAATATGATGTGATTAAACAGCTTTTCAGGGACTATTTTGTGGACCCAACCAAGCTTAACAATGGCTACTTCAACAAGACTTCCAAATATTGACTCTTACTCTTTATCTATTTCATTCTTCTTGCCCCTCACTCCTGATGCTTGTGAATGAATTGTCTCAAGGCTATTCTGCGTCCTAGAAATTCCAGGCCAAAACATCTTATGACAAAGATACTGAATCAATAGTTAAAAATATTTGACAAGAGAACATAAGGACCAGACGGCTTTGCCACTGAGTTCTTACAAATTTCTAAGAGCAAATAGTTTTAAGAACACACAGACTCCTCCAGGGAATAACAAAGGACCACTCTGCCTCATTTTATGAAGTTAGCATAACTTTGATAACCACACTAGGCTATTTATGAGAGGAGAAAAGAGTATAGTTTAATTCTGGAACATAGAAGCAAAATTATAAACATAATACCAGCAAACTAAATTTACTGAAAAAAGATAATAAAATGACCAATTTGTATTTCTCTCTGGTATGCAAGATCAGATTAAATTAGAAAAATAATTTATGTATTTTACCACATTAACAAATTCAGGAATACAAATAGTGTGTTCATCCTAAAAGATGTAGAAAAGAAATGGTAAACTTCAACATCAATTCATTATTAAAAACCTTCTTCACAAAATAGGGAGATAATACAAGTTTCTTCAACTGATGGAAGAATAGCCACAGAACACCCAGAGCATATTTATCTCACACTTAATGGTGTAAAACTGAAAACATTCTCTTCAAAATTAAGAACAAGACAAAGTGTCAGCTATATATATAACTTTTTTTTTTTTTTTAGACAGAGTCTTGCTATGTTTCCATGCTAGAATACAGTGGTCATTCACAGGCATGATTAGCGCTCATTACAGCTTTAAACTACTGGCCTCAAGCAATTCTCTTGCCTCAGCCTCCTGAATACATGGCCTACAGCAAGTGTGCGTATCCGCACTGAGCTCTACTACCACTTCTATGTATCATTGTCCTGGAGTTGGAGCCATGTAATGCACACACAAAAAAAGAAATAAAAGGCAAAAGGACTGGAGAAGAAGAATATCAATCACCATCTTTTTTCCGCAAAGAATGTAATTTCACAAAGAAAAATTCAAAAAGTTATATAGATACATTAAGATAATTAATTTCATAAAAGATTTAGGATATATGGATTTAGGATTTAGGATATATGGATATAAAATCAACATACAATAATAAAATGCAACTTTATATATTACCAAAGAATTATAACATACAATCCAAGAATTAATCTAACATTAAATGAGCAAGAGCTTAGTGAGAAAACTATAAAAATTTAATGTCTTTTAAAGTTGTATTGAAAGACAGTAAAACAGTCTTAAACAAGTAGAGAAATATATTTAATATTAACAACTAAAAGACAATATTGAAGGATTTCACTTATTCTCAAGTTGATATAAAGGTATAATGTAATTCAACAAAATATCCCAACACACATGTGTGTGTTCATGTGTGTTTATGTGTGATGGGGGAGGTTGCCCAACTGATTGTAGAATGTATATGGAAGAGAAAAGGACAAAGAAGAGCTAAGGCCATATGAAGTAAGGAAAACTAGGTGGAAGGATTTGCCTTACTAGATAGCATGAATTGTTATCAATCGTAGCTAAAGTTAGGTGGAATTAGCATACTATCAAAGATTTCTCTTTGGAAGTGACTAGACAGCTGATAAATATATAGACACATGATGAGAAATAATTCACAAAATAGCTGGCATTTTAGATAATGGGTTAAATAGTTAACTTTTCTGTAAATGAAGAGGCTATAATTTCTCATTCACTTAGAAAGAAATCAACATTGGATTCCAGTATTACACCATACTCAAAAGTCAATCCAAAGTAGACAAAAACACCTAAATGCCACAGAAAAAAACTATTAAGTGTTTAGAAGACTACATAATGTTGAGTTTATAAAACATTTTCATGTACAATTTATACTTAGACTATCACAACATCCATACACAAGGCTGAACATTGAGACACAAAGTAGAAAAATGCTTTGTTCAAGTCATAGAGCTAGTAAATCTGGAGAGAAGATTCAATCCTGTTTGTCTACGCCAGGGCGTTCTCCACTACACCAATACAGCTTCTACTCTAGGGAGATAATGGGTACCAAAAAAACCAATTAAGTAAATGAATAGGAAAAAAAATGTTAGACTCTAATTCTAACTTTCATGTGTTCTGACAATGACAAAGTAAAAAATTGAATAAAGTGTTTCATATTCAGGTGTGTAATATAAACTTACTATTTATGTTTAAATTCCTAAAGCAAATTTCTTTACAATTCTGATATTTTGTGATCTATCTGAAGAAAAAGCAGAAATATTGCAAATGAAAGAAAGTCAGTATGTATGGACAAAAAGGAAATGGAGATAATTTCCCAATAGGCTTTACGTTTATTTTACCAGAGACTTGCTGGCTATAGACAAGTAGGTAGAGAGGAAACGGGCTTCCCAACTTTGTTACTGACACCCTATATGGACTTAAGGATCACACTTCAGGTGAAAATAGAAATTGACTAATATTGCAATATTTTTTCATTAAACTCAACTATGTTCAAAATCTTTGTTAAATTAGTAACATTTGCAAATTTAATTCTCTGGGAAGAGGTTCATTGTGTAAACTGGCAAAGACAAGCTAGTTATCAGCACACTTTTGGGAACTAGAGAGATCATGTGTATGCAACTATCAGTCTCCACAGTTACTTCTCCCATGTCCAGAGATGGTCTTGGTACCTAGCTTATAATATAGACACGGGTCCTACATGTGAAGAGATTTGAAGCACCATGAAACTAAAGCAAAACCAGGGATTTCTTCCAAACACTAAATTGTATTAGCATACAGTTACTGGCAATGAATTTCGGAATAAACTATAAGGAAAATGTGGACATCATGTCAATCTCTCTTTTGATTCCATAATAATGATGTCACATTTTATAAAATACATTTTATGATTGTTTAGGAAAAGCTAAAAAGAATATTGCCTAAGAAGACAAGTGATTTTTTTTTGGTCTGTAGCTAATAAACTCAGAAATAGCAAATGTCAAAAAGTGATATTTTTCAAAATGAATATAACTTCCACAGAAATACAACTTGGTCCAATCTTGCCTTCACAGCTTGAGAAACAACTATTTTACATGAATTGGGGGTTCTGTTGACCAATATGATAGTAAAATTTTTAGAACTTGTTTGACATTTGTTTGACTGAAGGACCCTTGAATCAGATGATCATTTTGGTCTCATGGCGAAAGAATGGCTGTTGTAGCAAAGACACAAGTATTAACATACTTTATTGTGCTAAGACATCATTCGTTCACAGAGAGCTTGAGTCCAGCCTATTAATAAGGTCAACATGATATTTCATAGTAAGTATTTCTGCATGAAAATGTATTTAACTCATGATAATTCGTCTGTTTGGTTATAGTAAAAAAAAACATGATGGCATTTTAGAGATAGAGATGATACAATATAAATTATTACACTATAAAGACTTCTGTTTATTTTCTTATCCAGTATTTTCTTTCTGTGTTTATTTGTTTTCTTTTTTATTATTAATTTTCTTTCTAGAACATTTTTATTTTGTACAAATATTTTTTCATGACCAGATTTTCTGGGCCAGCCACCTGGCTGAGGGATGAGGAAGTCTGGAAGGCAGATGGCACAGCTGGGGTTGCCATTGCTGCTGTCTTGATAATTTCAAAAAGTTACATTCCAACAGGATGAGCTGGACAGAGGAATGCAGTGGTTTTCAATGTGGACTCTGAGGCACTTCAGGGGACTGCATGTAGGAGAAGGGGACAATGTTAGTAGGGTCCAGGCTCCCCATTCCAGTGCTGGTTTAACCAAGGTCATTCACCATTATCAGTTTTAAGAACTGAAATTCCACAGGAGATATTTTATTTAAAAAGGGGGCTTAGGCACTAATTACAATTTGTCAATTACTCATTTCTCTGATCAATAAACTGAGATCCAGAATGCTTAGGTGTCTTTTCCATGGTTACTCAGGGAGCTATAAGAAGAATTCCAATTTCCTTGAAGGATAGAATCTTAAATTGCAACTTCAATTCATTCAGTGAATATTTTATACCTAGGTTAATAGACATGCTGTGACTTTTATGAGTAAAGATGAGATGGATGTAGGAATGCCGTCTACCTTGGCAACCTAAAAGTCACTGAATCATCCAGGTTTGGTTCTGACCTCCTAAAATGCCTGCCTTTGCTTTCTCACAGTCTAAAACTTTTCAAAAACATGTGCTCTTTCTTTTTTATATTGAGCACATTGCACATTATAGTAACTGAATGATAACAATAGAAATAGAAATACTTAACACATTAACATTCACTTATAAAGCTTGGAATAAGCAAATAAAAGATTTTTTAAAAGGCTTCTTTTTTAAAATTTTATTTTAAAGATGTGGGGCACAATTCAGGGTTAGGTATATAAACATTGATCATGCAGGTACCCTTGTTGATGAGGTGTGCCCCTCCCTCCCCAGGCAGTTTCCCTCAACTGCCAATCCCATATCCCCTCTCCTGGCAGTTTCCCACTATTGTCAATCCCTTTCTTATAGTATTATGATAATTGTTTAAGTTCCGCTTATGAGTGAGAAAATATGGTATTCTGTTCATTGTTTCTGTGATAGATCACTGAGTATGATAGACTCTAATCCATTCAAGCTGCTGCGAAGTCCATATGTTTGTCTTCTTTATGGCTGTATAATATTCATTGTGTATATCTACTGCATTTTTAAAATCCAGTCCAGTTTCGATTGGCAGCATGGTTGATTTCTAGTTTTTGCGATTGTGAATAGAACTGCAACAAATATGCATGTGCAGGTAATTTTTTGGTAGAATGACTTGAGTTCCTCTGGGTATATTCCCAATAGGGGGATTGCTGGGTCATAAGGAAGGTCAACTTCTAGTTCTTTCAGAAATCGCCACACTGTCTTCCAAAAAGTTTGCACTACTTTGCATTCCCACAAGCAGGAAAAGATTTCTTCTTATTACTAGTGTTATTAGTTCTTGGAGTCCTACTCACTAGTGTTACTAGTTACAGTTTGAAAAGAACTGAAGCAAGCATTAAAGCAAGTAAAACCAATTTACAGCATCAACTTTTAATCATTTCTATAAATTTTAATTTTCTTTTATGTCTCCTTAATATTCAACTTAATTTTTTTTCTACTAAAGACAAATTATTCATGTTGGTTTCTTTTTCAAAATGCAAAAGTTTAGAGATTAGAGATGTTATGATTCTTAAACATCAAATATGAATTTTAATTATTTGATGGTGATGAAGAACAAAAAGTGGTATTCAGGTAAGTTCTTTTTTTAATGGTATATATTTTATATTATGTATCGAAGCCTAAATTCGGAAGCCATATGACATTTTTAGAAGTTAATAACATTCACAAAAGATCATTCTTTTATTGTGCAAATATTTCCTTTAATTTAATCTCCCAAAGGTACATGATGATGTGCATTAGATGTATTTGATACTGGTTTATAAGCTTTTTCATTTGGTCAATAAATGATTAAGAGCATTTTAAGACTAATACTCTCATGATGTGATCAATCATTCTAAGTTACAATCTGCCACCAGGGTTTCTCATGTTGCTGAAAGCAAATGATTTCTTGATAATGATCACAAGAAGCACATCTGTATGCTGGTTGAAAAGTTAATTAAAATATGATTCCATCTGGTGGTCCAGTTGGGAATGTCACTATTGGATTTAATCTACATTGAGCTGAAATGAACTCTGCATAATCAAAGGATATAATGCATGAAGATATAAGTGAGTCACTGTTGCACATGTTAATTTAAATCTTTTTTCTTTTCTTTTGCATTTTTTTCTTTATAAAAGCTAGAAACCTGGTAATACAATATTTTCCTATGATTTTCTCAATATGGTAACATTTCCCTTTATGTGAGTTTTATCTAACTGCACATTTATTCCTCTTTTCTCTCTTCACTTCAGTAGGGTTGATAAAAGCTGATGGAAACACAGACAGTCTTTGGAACTGCTGACTTCAATTGCTTGTTTAGTTCTGATATCGTGTATATTCACTTCCTAAAAAACTATCACTGACTTGGCTTAAAACACAGATTTAGCGTTCTACAGTTCTGGAGGTCAGAAGTCTGAGTTTTACTGGCTAGAATCAACATATCAGCAAGGCTGTCTTCCTTTGGAAGGCTCTAAGGGAGAATCTGCTTCCTTGCCTATTCTAGCTTCCAGAGATGGTCCACACTCCTTGGCTATGCCCCTCTTCCATCTTAAATGCTAGCAATGGATGATTTATTTCTTCTCATGATGCTACCTCTCTGGTTTTGATTCTTCTGTTCTCCTCTTCGCATTTTAGGACCCTTGTGATTACACTGAGCCTACCCAGATTATCCATGACAATCTCCTTATAAAATGGCTGATTAGCAATCTAATTCCACCTGTAATCTTGATCCTCTCTTGCCATGTAACACAACATATTCACAGGTTTGGGGGATGAGAATGTAGGCAACTTTGAGGGTCATTATTCCGTCTCTTGCTCATTTTAACTAGTTTATTCTAGTCCTATGCCTGAGTAGGCAGTGATGCCTTGACTTTTCTCACAAAGAAAATGGAAGGAATTTTTTCTTTTTGGTTTCACTAATATTTACCATTTTGCACATATGTTGAAAGCTGTTTCTAGTTATGTATTGGTAATATGATGCATGTTTTCCCTAAGGGATGAGGAACTGGAGATAAAACTCACATTCAATGGTGCATCCCTTGGGTATTATTACAGTGTACAATCGAGTACATAAAAAATTCCATTTCTTTGCATGGAAAAGCATAAGTCTTTTGTCAAAAACTAACTCAGAAATTTCACGGTATTATTTTTATGATATATGCAATTTTTTAAACTTCTAATTTAATTGCTATGGGTTGGTCAGTATTTAACCTTCTAAATTTACTTTCCTTCTTATTTTACTTTGAAAAGTGAAAACTTTTTTATCATTTAAACATATTTATGCTAAACTTAAATAGGTAGAGAGTTATATTTTGCTTGTTGGGATTATAGCATCACAATTATTAACTCAACTCCAAGTAACAGACTCCATAGAAAATGTGAGTGCATACTTCTGCAAATAAGAATACACCCAATGATAGTGGATTCACTGGGAACCCAAACCTCATCATTACACAATATATCCACGTTACAAACATGCATCCAATGAACTAACCATTGCTTTTAGGATATTCACAGTACAAGCAAAAATTATTGGCATTTATGAGACAATAATTTTAAACTTCGAAAAATGTAAGATATTTTCATGCTGATAAGACGTTTAGTCTATCAATCAGGTTTTAATCATACAAGCAGAACTGCTAGAACATGTATTTATATATGAAGAGATTTGTTATATAGATTTGACACTTTATAACTGTGAGAGCTGGTTAAGCAGTTTCTATTGTCTTTCTTTAAGCTTTGCTGGAGCTTAAAGTCTGCAGGGCAGGAAGTGGAGAAGGGAAGATGGATGTCATATAGGAGAGAGCAATGAGAAGCTCATAAGTGTGAGTTTAAGTCAATGAGAACAGACTGGAGCCCATGTTAGTCTTACTGTCTCTGACCTTGAAGATATTTGGTGTCCTGCAGAAGCTGAGGTCCACTGTAATTGAGAAACTGCAGGAGGATCTGGGTAAAGAAGTCTCGGGTCTGTAAATGGAAGTGATGTGTGTTGCGTCTGGTCTATGACTTTAAGATGGTACATGCAGGTTCCACATTCTCTTCTCCCTTTTGCTGGCTCAGTTCTGATAAGAATGAAGAAGTCTTTGTCTCTGAATCACAGTGAGAAGGAAAACTGCCTGACAATCAGAAAAGTCTACTTCAACTGTCATGTGGGTGGGCTATTGCTATGTTAGGCCACTGAAATATGAAGGCCTATTGGTTTTAGCAGCCAGTGCTAAGGTAACTAATACAAATGTTAAGGTGAGTGATACAGGTGATCACTAATTAATGTCATTAATGCCTGGCAATTCCAGGTTCTGAAACTCTGGTTGCACATGGATTTCTTAGGGTGCTTAAAAATAAAGATGTGGAGGTCAGAAGGCAAGTCCAACAGATCTGTAAACACTCTCTATGGGGGTTTGCTGTTCAACCAGCTTTGAGATTGGCTAGAACTCAGTCAGTTGGCCACACCCAATTTAGAGTGCTAAAGAAGAACAGGAAATTATTAATATTATTTTATGAGCAATGAACTGTGTTTTCCACATTTATTTCTCTTATTTGAAATACCTGCACATGGATCTGATTGGCGGAACTTATACTTCAGCTGCATTTCCTGTATCCATTAGAGTTCTTGTTTATCTCTTAGTAGCTAATCACCTCTTGTCAGTTAACATCACTATCTGACCAGGTTCTTATGCCCACTGCACAGAAAGCCGATTCACAGAGAAATGTTGAGGAAATGTTACTGTACATGAGTCATCTGCTCACATAGCCATGCCTCTTGGATGCAAGAGAATTGCCTGAGCCCAGGGGTTTGAGAACAGCTGGGCAACTTGATGAGATCTCATCTCAACAATAAATCAAATAATTAACCAGACATGGTGGTGCATGCCCATGGTCCCAGCTACTTGGAAGGCTGAGGCGAAGGATTGCCTCAGCCAGCAGGTTGAGGCTGCCATGGCCATGAATGTACCACTGCACTCCGGCCTGGGTGGCAGAGTGAGACTCTGACTCAAAAAAAAAAAAAAAAAAAAGGTAGCATGCTCACCCCCATAGAAAAATTAGATAATAAGTTAGAATAAATTATTTTTGGGATATTTATATACCTAAAGGAGAACATTCAAGTTACTCTAAAATGAGACGCTTATGATGATAAAAATAAATAAATTATCACGCTAAGATAAGAAGAGGGACTAGACACAGACACTTTCTGATAATTTCTTGAGTAGAAAATATTCACAAGCCATTAATGTAATCATTAATGTAACTCTTTTTTTTATTTCAAGGAATTTTTTTCCATTTATATTTAAAATTTTATTGATATAAATTATAGGGAAGAACAATAGAGACTGTGACAACTAGGATTTATGCTGAGAAGTAGATGCACCTCTTCTGCCAGGTCAGCAGTGAAGGAATTAAGACCTTCTAGTCAGTGGCTGGGCAGGTTTAAGTGGGCAAAGGATCTGAATAGACATTTCTCAAGACATGAAAGGCCAAAGGTGTATGAAAAAACGCTCACATCACTAGCCATCAGGGAAATGCAAATCAAAACCACAATCTCACTCCAGTGAGAATGACTTTTATAAAAAAGACAACAACAACAACAACAACAACAAAAACAGATACTGGCTAGGATGTGGAGAAAAGGGAACTCTTACATACTGTTAGTGAGAATGTAAATTAGTATAATCATTATGGAAAACAGTATGGAGAGTTCTCAAAAACTAAAACTAGAACTACCATATGATCTAGCAATCTCAATACAGGGTATATATCCAAAGGAAAATAAATCAGTATCTCAAAGCAATACCTATAACCTCACGTTTGCTGTAGAACTATTCACAATAGCCATGATATGAAAAAAAGACCTGTTTATTAACAGGTGAATGGACAAAGAAAATATGGTACATATGCACAATGGAATGTTATTTAGCCATAAAAAGAATGAAATACTGTCATTTGCCTCAACATGGATAAAACTGGAGGTCATTGTGTTAAGTGAAATAAGCCAAGCACAGAAAGACAAATATCACAGGTTCTCAACTGTGTGTGGGAGCTAAAAAAAGATGATCTCATAGAGGTAGAGGGAAGAATCATAGTTACTGGAGCCTGGGAAGAGGGGGAGGGGTTGAAGAAAGATTGGTTAATGGGTACAAACATACAGTTAAATTGAAGGAATAAGTTCTGGTGTTCAATAGTACAGTACAGTGACTATAGTTGACAACAATATATTGCATATTTCATAATAGTAGAAGAGACGATTTGAAATGTTACAACACAAAGAAATGATACATGTTCAAGGCTATGGATACCCTAAATACTCTGATTTGGTCAGTGCACATTGTATGCATGTATTCAAATACCACATGTACCCCATAAATATGTATGATTATCATGCACCAATACAAAACATTAAAAATAAAATAAGTTTAAAAAAAGTCCCAGGTCTGGATACAGCATCACTGCAATGAGATAAGCCAGCAGATAAGTAACAACACATCTGAATGATAGAATAGTTGCTGCTCACATCTGCTCTTGAGTCATAGAATAATCTTCCTCATTGCCCATGCTAAGAACACATACTGAAGGGAATTCTGGGAAATGTTCAGCCTCACCAAGTTAACACACTTCAAAGACGCCAAACATAGTCTGAGAACATTTATGATGTAATATTTATCTCCAGTAATTCTCCAACCATCAAATACAACACATAACCTTGCTCTCCTCCGCTCCCTTCCCAGCAATTTGAGTATTGAGTTTGTGTGTTTATTAAAATATAAATCAATAGTCTTTTTCTTTGGGATAGAAAACACCAGTTGATAACACCTTTGGATCTCTCATTTTTCTTTCTCAATATATTGTCAGATGTCACTGGTCTTATCAAGCCAAAGGATAATTTATTTTATTTCAGTAATGAGAAATAAAGCGGTAGGACAGGCATTAAGACAATCGCTTTTATAGCAACACTATACTGTTAAGTAGTTAAAAGAAACTAGAAAATTGAGGTGATTATTGGTATAATTTCGGTTTTTTTAAACAAAGCCTCTCTCCCTTAAATTTTATTCCTAAAAAAAGACTTTCTTACATTCTTTGGATATTTTCATCTATTCATTATTTTATTTCACATTTGCCTGTCAGATATGTACAATTAATACACAGGCATTTTTTTGAAATCATCTTTTATAATATTTTGCTCTAACAATTGGTGAAGAGAAGTATGACATACTTTGACTTAAAGAAATTGGTAAAAGTAATTATGAATGTATATACACATACTCAAAAAGGACCTGGACTATGAATAAAGAAAAAACATAGTTTTCTTAATCGGATACTTAAGGCAAAAATTGAATTATTTGGGCTGTTTTATCTTCAAAATTGTTCTTACAATTATATAATGTTTATATTTCGGAATTATTTAGAAAAAAGTTGCATCTCTTGGTATCATGTCTTTGACCACTGTAAACATATAAGAACTTAAAATTATACAAATAGCACCTTTACCTTAATTAATCATTCAAAAATTTAAATAATGTCTCTAATATGTATTTGTTGGACATATGATACCTTGGTGCACTGTTTGACAATTTTGGAGTTAAGTACCTAACTATACACTTCCCTGATGTTCACTATGAATATGGCAATAAGAGTAGGGATACAATAAGAGCATAAAAGGCCATTTTATAAGCTTACACTAGCTTTCTGTTCATTATAGAGTAATTATGCATCTTCCTACTACATAACAAGGCTCTAATTATATTGAAATGTTCAAGGGATGATATAAACCATAGAGGCAAAATATAATTAGTATGCTCATGTCATTTGGATCATAAATGTGCTTATAGCATTCTGAGCACAATTTTACCATTTATTTTTTATACGTGTAGTAAAAGAGAAACCTCAAATGAGGCGACTTTATAGTTTCTGCTTCACTATAAATCAGAATGCGATTCTTTTCTGGGATCTGCACTGCAGATCTTTACAGTTCATTCTACCTTTAATGAAATCTGAGAACAGAAATCAAGAAAGCCTCTGACAAATCCCTGGTCAGGGACATGTGTTTGTGACTTGTACTCCGTCTTACTTCTGTAACTTTTCAGATGTTATTCTTGTTCGTTGTTCAGGAACATGTTTATTCTCAAGGCTAGGGCATGCTTGTCTTGTCCAAGGATTGAATTAATCATCCCCAAATTAATTTTTACCAAATTTTATTTGTTAAGGTTTTCCCAAACTCAGTTTTTCTAGAGCATTGACTTTTATCCTGTAGACTGTAAAACTTCCTGAAATTCCATGTACAATTGTGTGTTATATATAGATACTAATTTTTCCAGAGACAAAAGATTCTCACTGGGGACTATGACCAACAAAAATATGAGTCACTTCTTTAGAGAGTTTCTTAATCACTTTCTCCCCTCAGTCCTCTAAAAAAAAAAAGCCAGTGAAAATGAGAAATACTTCAGCATTCACTGCATAGCATCTGACAGTGGTACCTTGTTTGGGAATGTAATATACTGTATAGCAAAGAAGGCTGTGATTGTGAGGACTCTGGGAGCTCTGCTTTTAAATGAATGAGTCACACTGTAATACTGGCAACAAATTATTTAGTCCCAAACATCACTCATGCTATTCTAGTATGTATTAAGTAAGCAAGTGAAGTAAACCAAACAAAAAAACATTAAAAATCTATTTGTAAATGTTTTTTGATGATACGACCAAAGGTGTCAGTCACATAACACCTATTCCTCCATATTTTTTTTGAGATTTCTCATTTTAAATGTCTTCTGAAGAACTAAATACCACCCCAGGTCTATACCATTACAGACAGTTAAGGTAAAAACTATAAGCCTTCTCTTTTGCCACAAGATCTAGACCCATTTCTTTTCTTTCTTTTTTTTTTTTTTTTGCCTGTGCCTAAGTCTACTCACTGAATGACATGTTCTTTAAAAGCATAATTGATATAGACATTGTTCCAGAACTTTGGATATAATGAGGTTTAGGAAAAAGAAACAACAGGTCTTGGTAACTTATAAATTGTGAAAAAAGGAAGGGAAAATAGGAAACTAGTATGACATTCATGTTTGTTTTGATAACTAATGGATAGAGTCTTTACACCATTGGAAATTTGTGGGTAGAGTCTTTACACCACTGGAAATTTGTAGCAAATGCTACAAATAGAGGTTTCATTTGTTTATAAAAAGTAACTTACACTTGAGAAAACTTTATACAACACAATAGAACAAACAAAGTTAAAAATAGCAGAGATAATTAAGACAGCAAAAAAGTTTGGTTGCTAAGATAGTGGATAAAATGTTAATGATGAAGTTTAACTTAAAAGTGTAAAAGCGTGTTTTATCTATAATCATTATAAGAAGTATGAAAATTGAGAAAATATTCCTTTGTTATTCAAAGACTATTATTAATTGAAAAAAAAACACTCATCACTGACCACTGATGACCAAATGATGTTCCAGCATACAGTTTTGATGTTTCATGTTAATCTTACTGTTATCTTAAACAAAAACACCAATCAATATTCTTGTCATAACAATGCCCATCTTTCAATTGTAACCATAGGTTGACTATAGATAGATATATTACAAAAATTCAAATATTCTGTGAAAATAAATTAACTACATGAAATTTACAATAAAGAATATTGTACAATTATACATATTTATACATATTGTACAATTATACAATTTATACATATTCTGTTAGTATGTATAAATTGTATACTACACATTCTTGATATCAGTAGCTTATTATAAATGTATATATGAATATGTATGCAGACTTTATTTTTTCTCATTGAGTGCATGTTAAAGACCATTGCCTCAGACATGGAAACAATGTGTTACCACTTTCATGGTGTCTAAGTAGTGACATTTTGAGGCTAGCTGGCTAGATCCAGAAATAACTTAATAAATATTCATAGAATATTTCCTAGCTCTACAATCATAATCTTACACTAATACATTGGAAGCAAATGAAATGGCTAATTAAAACTGAGAAAATGATATTATTTATATAGCATTTTATGGATTTTCTTTGTTCTGTTATGTTGCATAAAGTCTTATCAAATGTAATTTACTTTTTAGAATGGGGGCTGGAGAACAAAACTTATATTTATACAGAATTTCTAGCTTTCATACATTTCCAAATGTCATCTAATTGATCCACATAAAGTTTGTGAATAGATAGGAAAAGTATTTATTATTTTAGAGACAAATCTGAGGATATAGGGCTTGAAGAAATGACTTTTACTCAGTATTGTACAAGTATTCCCTGCCAGAACTGAGAATAGAATTTAGAACCTTCAGAGGTCCCACCATTAAAGTAAGCCACCTCCTCTTCAAATAAATTCTCCTTTTTATCATAACTACTGACCATGGGCTTAAATACTTTTTTACTCTCTCAAGTTAGAGAAATACAATGGACTAAGATGAGAATAACAAATGGTACTGGGGAAGGAAGTTCTTCAGTGTGTTTCAGGAAAGGATTTTTTTCCTCTCCTCTGTGTTCTGAATTCTGAATGACAGGTTTAAGATTGCTTTTTGTTTTAATTTATGTTGTGAGTTTCTTTCCATGATTACCAATGACTTCTCACATGAGTGTGCAATCATAATAAGAGTCAAATGCCAGCAATTTCCTGACGAGTTATAAAATAATAAAATACCCCTAAATGGTATATCACAGATGACAATATTTTTACACCAGAGGTGTGGTGACACCTACAAATCATCTCAGCATTCCTTTTGAAATTTCTGTTCTCACTTGTAGAAATTAAGGGGAAAATGTGTAGAGAAAGTGTTATCCAGAGAAAACAAATATAACTTCAGCAAAAAGAAAAGATTCAGAGGTCCAATAATACTTATGCAAATTAAAAATAGGATGCTTATCCCTCAATTTTCCTTGCATATTTACTCCTTACCCATATTTCTAAAGATCTAAAATCTTAGCACATAATATTAAAAATAAAATATAGATGACTGATTATGACTTTCAGGAAATACCTTTATTCAAATACACAGTCCTACTGCGGGTCCCATAAAAACTATAAATCAATAATCGCTCTATATATCGGAATAGGATTAGTTCTACTCTCTAGGCTGACAACCACATTCAATTGGCAGACAGTCAACAACACACTGTGACTGTGGATGAAAATGACTTTCCTACAAATATGGGAGGAATATGTTTCCTTACAGGTTAGTAGATAACAATCCATCAATCAATCACTGAAAACACAACATAAATTACACACATAATAATAGGAAATTCCCTCAAAGAGACAAACATTTGCTTAATTTTTTAAAGTTAGTGAGTTATTTATCTTGGGATAACAAAAGAAACCCTTTGGTATTATAGAATGCTTCCAAGCCATGATTTTATAAAACACCAGAGCTTTCTTTATCATTTTGCATCTACTATAAAAATGTTGCAGCTTTTACCTATATGTAAAAAATTAGTTTTCTCAGGATTTTTAGCATTATAGAACTCCAGTTAATACACATTTTGGTGATTCAAATAATAATTACTATATAATAGGCATTAGGACACACTTTTATTATCCCATTTAATCTCCATGAGAATCTTCAGGTTGCACACTGTTGTGTTTTTCCAGATAAGGATGCTGAGGTAAGGAAAAGATACATATCTTACCAAAAGGAATAAAGCCTGCAGGTGTTGGAGATCTGCCTGATTCTACAATCTCCTTAGAAATTTAACTCATCCCCATGGGAAGAAAAGGCAAACCAGATGGAAGAAATTTTTTTTTTATAACCTGTGAAAATCTGGTTAATTTTGCTTCTGTTTAGTTATCAACAGAGAACACACACTGTACTGTCTTCAAACCCAATGATGCCATTTTGACACAGCAGTGACACCAGAGTGATGCTGGCTTTTTTTTCCTTATGTTCTGATCTACCTTCATCTGTAAATTGAGAGATTTTATTTGTTGCCTCTAGTTATAAAATGTGTTTTTCCTTCTTTTATTGCATTTTGTACTATTACACCTTAAAACGGTCTTTTTTGTAAAATCACAAAGAAACAAAATAACTTAATTTTCCAGTTTATAAATGTTAGCAGCAATGACTGTAGCTGTACATTGTCATTGTCCCCATTTATCAAGCAAGAAATTTGTGTCTTTTTTCTGTTTAAAGTTACAGCTTGGGGTTCTCTGTACAAGGATGGTCAGATTTACTTGAAAAGAATGCATTTAGATAAAAACAAAACAAAAACGACTTTGTTATCGAAAAGGCTTAAAATTACCTGTTCTATGTCTTAATTTTTTAAAATTTAAAAATAGAATTATAAGGTTTGATTGAACCTTAGCAGGTCCAAGTTGAACTAAATGCTCTCTAAAGTATCTAGAATTGCATGATGTATGATAATTCTGCCTTGGAGCACTTTAATTTTTTTTCTTAATTTCATTATTTTTATTAATGCACATCCTCTGTTTTCAATTTAAGTTCTCCACTGCAGTTGAAGATCTTCACTCTAACTCTTAAATCAAAATAAACCTCAAACGCTCAAACCTGCCGCTCTTAACAGAACAACGTTGTTTTTTAAAATGTCATCTTCATTATTTTAAAAGGACAGATCATTTTTCCTCTTTAAAAGAGCCCAAGTTATTAATAAACAAACATGATTCCAATGTATGAATTACGGTCTCCTGAAGCCCTGATTCTCCACACAAAACAAAGAAAAACTTCATACAGGTTCTCTTATTGCTGAGAAATGAAGCTCCTTTTACTTGCCTAGTTTTCTCCTCTCATCAAATTATATACTTGGATTTCCTTGAAAAATTTAGAGGTAATAGGTGGCAAAGTATTTAATTTGGTTAATTTTAGAAAATGCCTTAAATTGTTTCAATTGACACATATTCTCAAACTAAAATGAAACAAGAATTGTCATCATAAAGTATTTTTTCCTCACTTGTTGAAAAGAACACTAAGAAAACAACTTCAAAGAGATACTTTGAATTGCCTTTACTACAAAGTTAAGATCATACTATGAGTATAATTTAAGTTAGAAGTACAGGTAATTTTACTTCCATTTTGGAGTGGGGATGAACACACCAAGAAAAGTTCTGTCAAACATGAAGGTTGTTCAGTTGCCCTGAGTTAAAAAGTCATGAAAAAAAAAGTTTGAAACATTTTGTTAATACCACGCTACAGCAATTTCTGCTTTTTTTCTTAACAAATTCACAGGTATTTGCAAGAACTTGAATGGATTTCAAAGACAGAATGAGTCGTCTACAATACTGCGCTTATTAGAAATATATTGAGTGTAACCTTTTGGACTTTGTAGTGTGTTTCTGAAAACTAATCTCTCTATAAGTCCAAACAGAATCTCATTTCTTTTGTTTGAGTTCTGCCAGATAGGTAGCAAAGTAAGGACTATCTATCAGTAACCATTTACATAGAGGAATAAGATTAGATTACCTATGCTTTTTATTTAAGCCATTAGCTCTTTAATTGATATTAAATCATTATATGTCAAATATCTGGACTTCTTGGCAGCAATGCTGATAATATTCACACCTTAAACTGTGAATATGTCCAGCCAATAATAAGGTCTGTTTTTTTCCTCAGTTAGCAAAAGGCCATTGTAAAAACAGGTCTCTGCTATACTTTTTAAAAAGCAGACCAAAGTATTTTAACAAGTGACTTATAGCTATTAATATGAACAAGCAAACAAACTTCTGATTTAGGCATGCCTATATGTCTGCCTCAGATTAAGAAATACAAATAGCCAAACCAATAACAGATTAGCTACGTCTTAGAGAAGAAGTAAAATAATATAATAGATAGTAGAAATTGAAAGTTTTCTATGGTGCTCTAGCCCTGTGCTAAGCATTTTACATATATTAACTTAATCTTTGCAAAAAAAAATCTATGAGGTAGGTTTATACACTTTTATGAATGAATAATTCAATATTCAGATAATTTAGGTTATTTGCCTATGTGGTGCCTTGTAGCTAGACTCAAACTCATGTCTGTCTCATTCTAAAGATCATGCTCTTACATCATTCTGTGATGTTGCCTCCTTGAATAAAAGTTAAGTGATACCACGAAAATGAATGAGCAGTGTCCTGGCCAGCTTTAAGAGAATGACCACAACTGCTCAGCAAATCATTACTTCTAGAATGGCCTCTGGATCTGAGAAATCAGCAGTTGCTGAAATAGACTTAATTATACAGGAGTAATTACGCCATAATCACTTAGAATGGTACATACAACATAGACTGGATTATCAACTACTAGAGATCAATGGCCAGGGAGTCAGCGTGTTTGCAACTGAACCTTGAACAACAGAGTTTTGAACTACATAAGTGCACTTATATGTGGGTTTTCTTTCCCCTCTGCCACCCCTGAGAGAGCAAAGCCAACCCTTCTTCTTCCTCCTCCTCCTAATGCTACTCAACAAGAGGACAAGGATGAATATCTTTGTGATGATCCACTTAATGAATAGGAGCTATAGTTTCTCTTCCTTACAATTTTCTTCATACCATTTTTTCTCTAGCTTACTTTATTGTCAGAATACCATATACAATACATATAACATAAAAATATGTGCTAATTGGTTGTCAGTGGTATTGGTAAGACTTTGGTGAGTAGTAGGCTATTAGTAGTTAAGTATTTGGGGAGTCAAAAGTTATACAGGGATTTTTGACTGCAAAAAAAATTGGCACCTCAACCCCAGTATTGTTCAAGGGTTAATGGTATATTTAAAATCCTTCCTTGAGTGATTTTTAAACTTAAGATTGTATTTAAAATGCTCAGATGGAAAAGAAAATATTGTTTCTGACACACAGACACACTCCTGCTCAGCTGCTGAAACTGTCTTAAGAACATTTAGCATAAAAAAAAGTGCAAAGGAAAATTAGTATTGATTCACAGACGCACGGTTGTCAGAATAAGTTTTTCCTCACTGAACACACACATCATACTCATATAACAGTGATGAAGATTTACAAAGACACTGAGAAAGTTTCATAATCAATTTTTTTTAAACTCTCTTACTCATGGAGAGAAAAGGGTAACATGTTATTAAGCAGAGATATTTGGCAGAAGCAAAGAACTAATAAACTGAATAAAAAAAATAAGAGAGTTGGGAAGAAAAAGTAATTCAATGCTCATGAGATAAATGTTAAGAAGACAAAAAAGCTCTTTTTGTAATTGTTTCTATCAGATAGTTACGATCTTTTGAAACGCAGAAGAATTATTCAGCCTTATAAAGTCATGAGTGTCAACCAGGACATTACAAATTAAATAGTAAATTATTGCAAAATTAAAACCTAATTAAGCAGTGATTGAAAAAGTCACAGTTAAATAAAATAATTAGTTTCTACTTACATATTTTTAATTAAAGTTAAATCATGCCATAACTTTCATAACATTTTTATGAATATACATTTATTCTTTTATTTTTTTACAGAAAAAAATGTGACTGAATCTTGCGCTAAACTATATATTTTTAGTTATCCTTTGCCCAATTAAGGCCCAATTATGTATCCTCTAATTTTGGAGCAGCAGCTTCCAATTAGGGAAGATTTTATTTCCCAGGGGACAGCTGACAATGTCTGGAGCCATTTTGGGGTGTCACAACTTGGAGTGTCACAATTTGCTATTGGCATTTAGTGAGTAGAAGCCAGGGGTGTTATTAAACATTTTACAATGTACAGGACACAAGCCTACCCCACAACAAAGTTACTTAGTCCAAAACATCAACAATGTCGAGACTGAGCATGCAGGTATCCTCTTTCTCATAAGCAACAAACAATTCCATCCAGATTGCTGTAAAAAAATGCTATAATCTGGGTAATTTGCAACAACATAAATGCATTTCTCACAGTTCTAGAGACTGAAAATCCCAAAATTGGTGTCTGGTAAGGGCCTACTTCCTGGTGCATGCATGACACCATCTTTTTGCTGGGTCCTCACATGGCAGAATGGTGAATATAAATTCCCTTGTGCCTCTTTTATAAAGGTACTAATCCCACTTACCAAGTTTCTACCGGCATGACCTAATCACTTCCCAAAAGACCCCACTTCCTAGTACTGTCACCTTGACAGACAGGATTTCAGCCTATGAATTTTAAAGGGACACAAGTGTTTAGGCCATGCAGGAGCTTACATAAAATAAAGTTCCTAAGCACTGCCCTCAACAATCCTGATCTCAAGGGTGGAAGAGAAATTCAGGAATCAGCATGCAGGTTATTTTCCTCAAGTTACATTTTTCTCTTCCTCAGGTTATATTTTTCTCTTCCTCGGGTTATATTTTGAGATAAACCAAAGAAAGTACTCAGATATTTCAATCAAAGTCAAGTCAGCACCAGGTGATGACCATTCTCTAGCAGGTAAAAATGGGGACTAAAAGGAATTACCCACTTCAATGGGGCTAGTCAAGCAACTAGAAATTCTAGTTGAATTTCATGAGTTACTTCCACAAATGTGGCTTTAGATCAGGAGCTTTAGATCAGGAGCAGAAGCATGATGTGGAAGTTTATTAGAATTTCAGGGCCCAGTTCACACCTACAGACTCACAATCTGTATTTTCACAAGATCCCTGGATTTTATGGTTGTGGGGCTTTAAATGATGGATATAAAGCATCTAAGTGCAGTGTTCAGCATTTTGACAGTGGTAGTAATGACAGTATAAATAAGGCAGTGAAGACAGGTTGAAGAAAGGAAATAATTTAATGAAAAAGATTTTTTTAAAAAGATAAGAATAGATTTAGAGTATATTAGTTTTGTATTTCTGTGTAATGAATTGCCACAAACTTCATAGCTTCAAATGCCCATTTATGGTGTCACTGATCTGTAGACATGACTGGGTTTCTGCTCAGGGTATGACAGGCTGGAACAAGGTGTCAGCAGCTTGTCTGGAGGCACTAGGGAAAAATCCTCTTCTAATGTCGCTCTTCATGTGAGCAGAGTTCAGTTCCTTGAAATTGAAGGAGTGAGATTTCAGTTCCTCAAAGGCTGTGGGGAGGGGGCTGCTCTCAGCTTCTAAGGGTCATCCAAATTCCTTGCTCTGTGGCTCCCTCTGTCTTCAGTCAGCAATAGTTCACTGAATCATTCTCATGCTTTGAACCTCTGACTTTCCCTTCTGCCACTAGCCACAGAAAAGTCGCTGCTTCAAAAAGCTCATTCGATTAGTTGAGGACATCCAGGTAACCACCCTTTCTTAGAGTCAGCTGTCCTGTACTATACCCTCATCATGCAAGCAAGATTTTTTGTATTCACACCCCTGGGGCTCAAGGGGGGGCGGGGCAAGAATTCTTGGAGAGCTTAAAATTCTGTCTACCACACAGAGTCCCGGACCTGAGGAGCCTCAAGTGGAGGGAGATTCCTGTGGCATAAGGAAAGAGGAGGTAGAGAAGTGTACTGGTAAACTTCTCAACCTGACTGTGGAGCATGTTTGAAGACCTCTGTGTTACAAGGTGAGTGGAACAGGTTTGAGACAGCTGCTATAGGTAATAGAGAAGAAAGTTTAACAGAAAAATATAACAACTGTTGCTGGGTAGTGCTGAGATCCAGCAGGAGCCAGGGAGGCCTCACAAGAGTGTCGGCACTTCGTTTTGTACAAGGAAGAGCAGAGATGGGCTGGAAGTACCTGCTTTACATAGGAGAGGAGGAGGAGCAGGCTTTGCTCTGAGGCTTGCCTGGAGTCTGTCTTCTCAAAGGGGAGCCTGGTTACCACAAGCTCAGGCAAATGCCTGGAGAAAAATTGCTAAATTATTGTTTCTTTTTTACTGTGAAATGAATGTAGAGTAAAGAGGATCACGTATCCTTTGCACTTCAGGATTTTAAACAGGTAGACGATACCACTGAATTAATTTCTTTCATGGATTTTTATAAGCCTCAGGAAGACAATTTTATCATCTTCCATGGGCTGTAAGGCAAATGTTGTGGTTACCTTGCTATTAGTGAGGACTCTCTTGAGAGAGTCTTGATAACGACATTCAAACAATATAGAATAGAGGGACAGTTATATTATCTTCCCTCACACTTTATTACAGATAAGAGATTGTGAAGTATGAGACTGACAAAAGGAATGTGTGACACCTCATTTGTCATACACCTCAAGGGACAATAGCCTTGGGAGGATGTTCTTTGTCCTTCACACTTCTCACCCTGGTGCACACCATGCCATGGAAAGGCAAGAGGGAATGCTTTGTGTCTGGCCCACATACCCCTCCCTAAATCAGACTCTACACATTGATGGTGTGCATTTCCAGCTGGACTTCAGGTGGATGTTCTACTTTTGTTTATTGAATAATAATTTCTAAAAATGTTAAATAGATTCTCATTATATAAATGTAATTTTTAATGCAATCAAAACCCCTGTTTGCCTTTCTGTGAAAAAAAAATAAATCAGGTGGATTTAAAGCATGCAGGTTTATAATGTCTTCATACACAATGATCTCCTTTTTCTTAGGTTCAAATTTCTTCTAAGGTATTCTTAAGAGTGGTTTTAAGAAATTGTACATAATGTTTTGAAGAAAATACTTATTTGAGAATTAATCAGTGAGAAAGGCAAAGATCCTACATATCCGTGTCTTTTAAGATATGTTCATGAATGATTTTACAATAAAAAATATATAACACTGTGAATACTGTCTCTCAAGTCAGGTAAAACAGGTCAAGACACCATTCACAAGATGTTTGAATCATACCTGATTTTTCTGCTTTGCTTTAAATTCAAATATTGTCTGAGTCTGCTGAGCTTGGCTTAAGATTGCATATACAGTTGGTCGCTGTATCTGTGGGGTATTAGTTTCAGGACTCCAAGTAAATACTAAAATCCTCAATTGCTCAAGTCTCTTATATAAAATGAAATATTATTTTCATGTAACCTTTGTGCACCCTCCCATATATTTTAAATAATCTCTAGATTACTCATAACACATAATGCAATGTAAGTGATATGTTAATAGTTATACTATATTGTTCAGGGAATATTCATAAGAAGAAATTATCTGTACATGTTTTCCAAATATTTTTGATCCATAGTTAGTTGAATCTACTGATATGGTACCCACAGATATGAAAAACCAACTGTATGAAGTATTATAAAATAACTATTTTTGGAATCTATCCAAAGCTTCCTTGGTTGTTTACATGTGGACCCAAGAAAAACATTATGACAGAGAATGATACAGCTGATATCAACAAATGTAAATACAATTATTTTTAGCTCACTCAATTACATGTTCACCAGACGATAGGCATTCCAATATGTCCTCATTTCATGTTCTCAATGTGACATGACAGTTATTATTATCCCTATTTTCTAAAGGAGGAAACTGATTCTCAAAAATGTTGGAATGCTTTGGCAGAGTCCAGTAGGACATTTGGAATTTGTATTCAAAGTCAGTTTCAATTTTCTCCCTAAAGGAAAGCCATGTTGTGCCACTCCTCTGTCTACAAGCCTCTAATGGAGTCCCTCTGTCACAATAACCTCCCAAAGCATCATCGTTCCCTTCAGTGCAGGTCCTGAGCTAGCTCTCACTTCGTCTCTACTCCTATTTTCCTGATTCACTCAGGTTTAGCAGCTCACAAGCAAACTCCCACTTTTCAGCATTTGCATTGTTCTCTCTTTCTGAATTTGTTTCCCACAAATACCAGCATGTCTTGCTTGGTTACTTCTTTCATATTTTTCCTCATGTGTCACCTTATCAGACAATTCTTTAATCATTTTTCTCTTGCTTTGCTTTTTATTTCCTCACAGGACTTATTTATATATTTATTTACCTGTTCGTTGTCTGTATGTTCTCTCCCTTCTCTCTGTATGAGAATAGGACTTTATGCTCAGTGCTCTGTCCCCTATGCTTACAACAAAGCCTGTCATGTAGTAGTCATTTCAAGATGGTTGAATGAATATATGAATTCTTAACATTTTATACATCAAGGAAGAACATGCATTATGTGACTGGGTCCCGATAGTCTCAAATTCAGTTAAGGAACATTCAGAAGGAATTTTTGTCAACCCTAAGTCAGCAAAGTCTGAGTAGTGTAGATATAATTTTGGGGAAGAGATTAAAGAATTGATTTCCTGATTTTAAGATAATAAGGGCATAAGTAAGTTCAACAGAGGCAATGTGCTTAGTTTGGGATGAAGGAGAATGTTTCCAAGGATAAAACAGAAAGTAAATTCATCTGAGATAAGTAGAGAAAAAAGAGAGGAAAGGCAGTAGTCCAGAAACATGGGGTCATTTAGAGCAGCCTGTGCTAAATCGTCAAAAGAGGAAGAGGATTTTGTATATGACCTAAAGAACCAGGAACATCTCCAGGAGATCAAGATAGGTCATGCAGTGACCAAGTGGGAACGGCAGATGGGGAGCTGGAATGGCCATGGTCTTAACAATGGCCTGGCATTAGTGCAGTTTTAGGCAACGTTTCTGGCAAGAAGAGTCTGATAGGCCATGGATTTGAAATGAAAGAAATGGAAAAAAGTAGAAACTAGCCATGAGTTCAGATCCTACTTTATGTCAGACACTTTTTCAGCCCTTATATACATTGTCTTTAAATTCTACAAACACTCATAAGACATTATTTGATATTATTGTGCAAAAGTATTATGAATAAGAAAATTAGAACTTAGAAAGAATTAAGAAACTTCCTCAAGGTCAATTAGTTAATAAGTTTCAGCCTTTTTGTTCACATCCAGATCTGCCACTCTCAAGCATCCATTTTCTCTCTCTCTGTCTCTCTCGCTCGCTCTCTATCATTTAATTTTTTGTTGTTTTGATAACTAGGATTTACCAAAGTAAAATATGATAAAAGAAGAAAATTTGTAAAATGTACATCCAAGAAAAAGCATAAATGTTCCAGTAGTGTTTCGCTTTCACTTTTTTGTTCAAGTATTTAGTGCATTTTGCCTTTTGTAATTTATTAATTATTCTCATGTCTTGATGGAGACATGAGACAGTAATACTTAATTGTTCTCATGTTCTTACTATTTGTCATTGGGGGCTGACAGTATTTTTCACTCATCTTCATATCTCCAACACTTAGCCACTTAGCATATCATACATGGGGGGTGCTCAAATTACATTCTGTGAAAAACAGTTAAAATTATATAAGCAAGACAATTTATGGAAGTATCTCATAAGTATCACCACTGCTATGGATAAGTTTAGTCTTGGGCATGGGATTTAGAACACCTAAAAATAAATTAAATTGAAATTGTATACACTCTCTTGACATGTGGATAAAGTGGGTGATTTTGAGAGTATAGAAAAATGTGTACCATTTTTCCTACCCTCAAGATACAATGTCTTTGTCTTCTCTTTATAAACTATTTTACTCTAATCTGTTTTTGCTTTTAAATTCAAGTCTTTTGCAAAGGAAATCATTTGTAATTCACATTTAAAGAGAAAAGACATGGACTTTCAGTACATATGATTTAAGTCAGAAAACGTTTATGATTATCTGCATCTGGGTCAAGACACCGCCTTCTCAGAAGCGTTGGTCCATGAATCATGTTTAAGTTGCATGCTAATCTCCATGATGATAAGGTTGTGCCTTCTCTGAAGATAAATGGGTCTTTCAAATGGTAACTCTGCAGTTGGGAATTTTCTGAGAATACAAATTCCACAAAGATATATTTTCTTTCTCTAACGATGGACCATTTCACTCATTTTTTAAAATGATAAATGGCTGTATCCACACATTTAAAACATAGCATGAAGTCATATATCTACTTTCTTCTTAGAGTTCTGCACTGGAACATTCTAAAATATCTTGTGGCTTTTATTATAAGGTATTATATGTTCATTGAGGAAAATGAACTAGAAAATGGTCAATTGATTCTTTTAAAAAATTAACACCCTAAAACTACAGTCATAATTACTAAAAAAATCAAGAACTCAGGATCAACAGATGGATTATATTTGGGAACTCTGTATTTGTTTTGGAAGGTCTGAATATTAATTTTCTGAAAAAAATTTTAGGCATATAAAAATATCAGGTATAGGAAGCAAACCCATCCAACTAAGCTGTGAAACTTTTACTTAATGTTTTCCTCCTTCACATTTTGTACTGTTTTCCTCTAAATTTTATTAAGATATAATTTGCATGCAATACAATGAAGCAGTTGAAACAAAAGTTGATGACTTTTGACAAGTATATACAGTTAAGTAACCATCAGCACAATAATTATTCAGAATAACTTCTTCTCCCCAAAATTTCCCTGAGGTTTCTTTGCAGTCAATCCCCTCTCTACAACCCTAAATTAGTGGCCTCTGGCAACCACTGAACTTTAGTCTATCACCATGATTTTATCTTTACTAGGCTGTAACATCAGTAAAGCATAAGGTAGATACTCTTGTTATTTCACTTAGCATAGCATTTTTGAGATCCATCCATGTTGCTGCATATATCAATAGTTCATATCTATTTGTTGGTAAACAGAATTCTATTATATAATAATACCACAATTTTCTTATCTATTTACCAGTTGATGGACATTTTAGTTGTTTCAATTTGAGTATTATAAATAAGGCTGTTAGCCATATTTGGATACATGCTGTATGTACACATATCTTTTTATTCACTTGCATAAATATCTAGGAGAGGATTTGCTGCATTATATGGTGAGTGTATGTTTACTTCACAAGAAACAGCCAAACTGACGTTCTACATGTTTACTACTGTAGGGCATTGTCAGTCTGTTTGGATTTTAGTGGTATGCAGTACTGTCACACAGTGGTTTTAACTTGTATTGCTGTCAGGAATAATAAAATTAAATGAGCATCTTTTTTATGTGCCTATTTAATATCTATGCATTTTATTTGTTGATGTCTTGGTTCAAATCTTTTGCCCATTTATGGGAACTATTTGTCTTCTTATATTATTTGCCTTAAAAGCATGCATGGAATCAACTTAAGTGTCCATCAGCAGATGACTGAATGAACACATGTTACACATACACACAAGCACACCATTATTCAGTCATCAAAATTGAAATCCTGTCTTTCACAGCAATATGGACAGAACTGGAGGTCATTATCTTAAATGAAACAACTCGGACACAGAAAGTCAAATACTGCATGTTTTCACTTGTAAATGGGAGCTAAGTAATGTGCACACATGGATGCAGAGTGTGAAATGATAGACAGTGGAGTCAGATGGGTGAAAAGGTGGCAGGGGATGGATGATGAGGGATTACTTAGTGGGTACAAAGTACATTATTTGAGTAAAGGCTCTGACTCCACCACTATATAATCTATACATGGAACAAAATTATACTTGTACCCCATATATTTATACAAATAAAATAAATACAAACATGTAGGAAAGCAAAGAAAGCAGCATATTTGGTTTCAAAACATTGACTCTTGCCTGCTGCTGTCCTCTGAGATCAGAGACCCATGCAATGAGATCTGCTTGCTGATCTCCCAGGGACTAGGGACTAAACTCTTGAATATAACTTTGAGAATCAGAGTCTTGAATAGATACAATGGTAGACTCCTTCATAGACCTTTTTAAATACACATGTGATTTTCTCCTTAAGCCTAAAACTGTCCTTAAGAAACCTCAGAAATAGTATATTTTCCTTTTTTTTTTGTACCATGCCACATCTGGCAGTAAAGATAGCCTCTATGCAAAACACTATTTATTAATTTAGTGAGAATACTTCAATGACTTATTTATTCATTAAAGTTTTGTACACCTGAGCTTAGTTGAATTCTAGACATTGTTGATTTCTTATAAATAAAGCCTCATATCATGTGCTGTCAGAAGCAAGAATAAGGCAACCAAATCAACAACCAATAAAAATGTGTTGAGTATCTAGTTCAGTTAACAAGTTAAAGCAGGATGCTAAAAAGTCATAACGTTTCTTTTTGACAGGAGAACCAATTAAAAGCTAAGTGATTTTCACATGGAGTCTTTAAGTGGTTATAGTCAGAAAGCAGCTGGGACTGGAGTTATCAGAAGACTCTATTGGATGGGATGTCCAAGATGGCACACTCACACGGCTGCCAGTCAGTGCTGTCTGTGGGCTGCTGGATGCTCAGCTGGGACTGCCAGTCAGAGTGCCTACATGTAGTCTCTCTATGTCATACAATGGCAGCTACAGGACTTTTGAGATGGCAAAGAAAAAATTGGCCTGGAATTGACAAACATCATTTCCACCATATCCTTTTGGTCAATAAAGTCACTAAATTTGGCCTAGATTCAAGAGGAGGGGAATTAAATCTCATCTCTCACTGGGAGATGAATGGGTAGCAAAGAATTTTCATCAACTTTAATACATCCATATTTTTAATACTCTCTATCAATGTTTCTTATAAAATATCTTGCAATTAGAACACTTAAACATTTTCTCTAGTCTCCTGTTTTACTTATGTGGTCTGGAATTCTGGCTTTGTTATATTACGGTTATATTTTCATATTGTGTTATTTATTACAAAAATTATTACATTGACGTTTTGTTTTGCAGCTTATTCGCCCCAGTATATAGACTTAATTTTATGTTAAAATTATTTATATGTTCAATCTAATTCTATAATATACAACTTACCCCTTCATTCTATATACCTCTTCGAGGAGTTTAGTTTGGAACAGTGAAGAGATTATTTGTGAATTATTCATTTTCATGTGTTTTGGTTGGTTAGATTATGTCTTCTCATTTTCATTTGCACATAGCTTATATACCTCTTCAGTCTATGTATATCTAAAATCACTTTCTGTGGACATAAATAAATATTTCTACCAAAGAACTCTAAATGTGGTTCAACTGTCTTCTGGACTCTCATTGTGTCAAAGAATAGTCTGATTGCATTTTCCCATATAGGGGACTTGTATCTTTTTTTGGAAGATCATGGAATTTCTCTTTTAGTGTAATCATTTTATCACTGTTTGTTTCAGTGTTTGCCTTTTATTCACATTGTTTGGTATACAGTGTGTCCTTTCGGTATGCAGATTTTGGTCTTTATTCATTATAGGAAAATTTATTTTATCCTATTTGTCAAAACGTTTTCCATCTCTTCTTTCTGCTCTGCAATCAGTTTCATTTACTGGTCTGTTTTTCTATATGTGTGTGTGTGTGTGTGTGTGTGTGTGTGTGTATGTGTGTGTGTGTGTGTGTGTGTGTGTGATTTCTCAAATCCGCCTTCATACTGCTAATTGACTTTTCTGTAGTACCAGAAGCATACCGCATCTAATGATGTGACATTTGTTTTCTATACTATTTCATTTACTTTTCAAACTTTAGGACCTACTTTCTTGTATTCCTCCGTCACCAATCAGCCTCACTTCCACTTTTCTGTGAAGGGTCAAAGTCAGATTAGAGAAAATGGCATCTTTTCATGAGAATGACTGTAGAACATTCAAATTGAAATAAAGATTTGAATGTTTTACAGAGTTTACTTTTGGCTTCTTAATATGTGATTTATTATGGGAAGTACTGGACTATTACATACACAACACGATATCTTTAGTCTGCTTTGTTCACTGATGACTTCTAAGAGCCTAAATCATTGAAAAACATAGAAAAGATGATCAATACTTATTGTATAAATATTGAAAGATGAAAAAAGTGGTGTAGAACCAAGAATACAGAAATTAGAAGTCCTGGCTGCACAGTAATACTGCTTGCAACACTTCCTCACCATGCAAAAGATATTCCATATTTTCACAAAAAGAAGTAACATTTGTAATATTCTTTCTGATACTTTCTTAGGGTCTTAGCATGGATCAAAGTTATAACATCATTGAATAAGTGTAAGCTTCAATGACAGTTACTTCTGTTGTAAATTCAGATTTTTACACCCAATATAAAATTAATACTTCAAACCTTGGTTTTCTTTCCTGTAAAATGAGTATGATCCTAAATTATTAATTTTTACAATATGTAAATGGCACTGAAAAAAATTCTTGGTACTTTGTTGATAAGGAATATTCCTAGTATCATTAGTTGTTATAATATTTGTTAAAAACTATAATAGATTCTATAGAGAACTACAGGGATCTTCAAATTATGAATTAGCTACATTCTAGGTGTTTGTGACTAAGAATACCCCTCTTGTGCCTAAAATACCTTTATAAATTAGCATTAGGCTTATATACTGGCATACTATATTAAATTTATCCCATAATAAAACTGAAATGCTAGAAAATATTAGAAAGTCACTTTCTTCTCAAAATTACTTTAAGAATTAATTTTAATCAGCCATGTAGTCCATTTCACTCTCTTGACTGACTTGTGCTCACATTGGATTGTGAATGCTTTCCATGCCCTGAAAGTTGACTGTAGGTTATGAGTAGTTCTCCTTACTCTTGATCCTCAAAGAGGGATGTGGCTGAAAGGGAAAAGTGGGAAAAAGTCCTCAGTGTTGGGACAGCATGTAACTGACTCACCCTCGGAGATACAAAGTGCCAACTCTTCCTCTCTGATTGTTAGGAATAAAAATTAAAAGGTAGAAAAATAGAGTGAAGCTAACATCTGTGGGATTTTACCTGAACACTGTTAATTTCCAATTGTTTTGAACCAGTTCTTTTTCCTAATGGAAACATACTTCACTCTGATTTTAGAGGAGCTGACCCCATATTTTCATCCTCATTATGGGAACCCATAGCCCTAGCTTGGCCAATTAGCGTGCCCCTCTTTGCTGGATGTACTGATGAGTGTGGTGATCAGCGTGATAGCATGAGTCGAGCCAAACTGAACATCTCCATGTATTATTTTTGTCGCCTCTTTTCAAAAATATATTCTCATTTCATTAAAGCTGGTTGGCTGTCATTATGTAAGGTTTTATCCACCAGCATATGAAATAAGACATGGGGAGACATAAACTCAACTATGCCTGCACTGTTTAGTAACATGAGTAAACTCTCTCCTGTTTTTTTTCTCTTTAATCTAGGTTTTTCTTTTGCCTTAAGCTAATTTGAGCTATAGTTTAGTTACTTTGATATTGGAAAATTGGAGTGCTGCAAGTAATAGATCAAAAATATGAAAGACAAGTCAAGATAGAGTAGAGATGTGGAAAAGCTTCATCCCATCTGGGACATTGGCAGTCTTTTTTACTTGGTAGCAAAATTACAGATTTAATTATGGCCTCTTGTACTTGCAATTTAAAATGTAAACATAAAGAGGTTTGAAGTTTTAAAGTTTAGTAGAAAAATGCCCACATTTCAGAGCAAATTGGCTACTTCTTATAGTTTCCCAAAAATATTGGACAAAAAGAACAAGTTTAAATCCAAGCTAGCTTGGCTGTAAATGAGAAAAGAACATTTCCGAAGGGAGAATGCTTTTACTTATGACCTACAGTTCATGAGAAGTGTGAGTCAAAAAACAAACAAACAAAAACCTCACAAACTTCATAGTACTTGGGAGGTCAATTTATTTGCCTAAAGTTTTTGTGAAACAGGTAGTAAAGTTGGAGATACCCTGGAGATGAAGATGAAACCAGAGAACGGAAAGGAGAGATCAATTTTCAAAAATCTACTTTAATGTCTTCTGTCATCCACCCTCTACTTGAAAAAAGTAAAAACAAAAATCAATTACCCTAATACACAGATCCATCCCCTGAGTAAAACCTCTGATTGAGAGGCAATTAATGTTGCATAATTAATACAACACTTTGTGTTGCTGGCAAGAGCTACTGTGAAAGCAGTTAGGCTGAGGGTTAACTAGCTGGGCATCAATGACATTGCTGTGTGGTGTGGACATTCAGGCCTGGGTTTGGGCTCAAGGGCTATGCTTGGCCAATGTAGATTTCTTTATGGGCTCATTGAGTGGACAAAATACAGAATAGCCCCAAATTTACTAACATTAGTTTTGTCTAAAGACTGGCAAATAAGGGCCAATAGTTGTCTAACACTTAAGGCATACCTCAGAATTTTAAAACCACATCTTCAGAAAGAGGAATGCATAGCCCCAAGAAGGGGAATCTTCTCTAATGCCTTGTATGTGACTATAAACAGAGAGAAAAGTTGTTTCTGAAGTTTAGCAAGCAAAGCTGTCAAATCAGTTTGTCAAGGGAATCATCCCTTGCCAGGGCAGGAATCCTTCTCTCTGTCCAATGGGATATGTTATATTTTGTTTCCCTTTCTTCTATTTTCTAATGTGGCGTTTTAAAATTTTTATTATTCTTTTTATTACATTCATCACTATATTTTGGACACTGTGTTATTCATGTTTTCGATATTAGATAACTATTGGTTCTGTATTCATGAGGAGATGTTCTGAACCTGTCAAATAGAAAGGGTCATGATTCAGTGGTCCTGAACTTAAAGATGAAGGCAGTAATAAGAAAAAAATAATTTCCTCTGGAAAGTAGGAATTGTGGCTTTGAATTTTACCAGGAATAGTTGGCTTATTTAAAGAGACACTTTAAGAAAATTATGTTTGACAGAAGTGTGCATAGATATAAAGCAATCAGTGATTGGATTGTTGTTTCTGATTTCCAAACAAATCTTCTTCCTTCTGGTAAAAAAACCATCTTTCCTGTGAGGAAACTGTTCCATGTGAATTTGATAGGCTGTCTGCATACTCCCATAGCGGTGTCCAAGTGAGTCAGGCCTGGCCAGTAAGCGTGTGCCTCTCATACCTTTTTGGCTGTTGTACTTGTTTGAGAAAAGAGCCAACAATTGAAGTAGTATAAGCAAATCTTCTTGGTGATTTCCTGCCAGAGCCTAGTGGGAAGACATCCTTCTACTGCTGGGATCAACATGCTGACAGAATGTGAGTCTTGACTATTGGGAGACACAGAGGAAGGTCAATTTTATAGAACAGAGAAAAAAAGTATTGATCTAGATTCTTACAGGCTTGGAGCCATATGTGGCCCTGGTCATTACTGTACCTGAGCCCCATTTTGTGGTGGAGGGGAGCCTTAGCATGATTCCTTTGGCACCATTTGAATGGCCTGACTAATAATAATGGAGGGAGGTAAAATAAGAACTAATGGCAAAAAGTTAAGTTGAAAAGTAGGATTCAAAGTTAGCAAGTGACCTATGTTTGCTAAAAGAGTAGGGGAAGGAAATATTATGCAAGGGTTGTGTTGTGTGCAGTGAATTCCTACAGGTTATTTTGCAAAGATTCAGTGCCTTCTGAAGCAGGAAGAGGGAGGGATAACAGAAAAGTAAATCTCCTGTAATCGGACCAGAGGCAGAATGAGTCCACATTTGGAAAAATCATATGTGACTTTTACCTACTTATGATTGAACCCAAGCCAGACACTGCCTTTACAAAGGTAAGATATGAACGTTATTATTAATCTAAGAAAACTGCCTGAGGCATTCCAAGTTTTTTCTTCAATTCTTTTTTTTTTTTTTTTTTTTTTTTTTTTTTTTGTTTTTGAGTATAACTCCGTCCCCAAAAGGGAGTGCAGTGGCGGGTCCCGGCCCACCCCCCCACCGCCGTTTCCACTGGAATCATTTGAACGTTTTTTTTAATCAACTAAACCGGCCTTTGGCTTCCAATTTTTTTTTTTAAATTCTTTTTTTTTTTTTTTTTTTTTTTTTTTTTTTTGAGTTGGAGTTTCACTC